>BQNB010005086.1:20000-103574 GCA_026074375.1 Tanacetum coccineum | reverse complement strand
TTTACTACTAATTACTTGTTTACGTTTAATTTTACATTGAACGTTTTTATATTTTGTGATTATCAAAACGTCAAGATGTGAAAAATATTAGTAATGTTTTTAGGCATTATATTTTATCAACATGCATGTTTATTTACATGTATGTATGTTCTGGCTATGTTGATAAATGGAATGGCGTAAGGAAATAAAGGACTGCTGCAAGGAAGCCAGAGAAGCTAAAATTGCGTTGCGTGGAAGTATGTTTAGTCCCTTTGTTTTTAGGTGTGTGGCTTAATGGTGTCAATGGTAGTCGAGAAGTTCATCCACACTCCCATCCAGTTGCTAATCGGAGGGCTTTGTTTATTGATTAGCTTGATAGTTTGGGTGTGCCTCATGTGCCTCTAAAATTCGCTGAGTTCCTCAAGGAGATTCAGGCTAAGAATAGGGAAACCATGGCGAATTTGCAGATCTTGGTGAGGTTAATGGAATTGAATGCTAGTAAGAAAGAGTTGTTCATTTAGAAACTTAAGAGCCTGATGCCGTATTGATGATGTTGGTGTAGTGTCTTATATGTACTATTTGTAATGGTTGTTGAATAAGCTTTCTTTTAGATGCGTGGTTGTAATTTCGTTCAGTATGTAGTTGTATAATTATGTTTGGGTATAAGTTTTTTAGGTAACAATCTGTAAGATACGCTTAATTTCGGCTTGAAGTATCTACGATATTAAATTCAATAAAGCTGAATGTTTGTGTTGTCGTGTTACAGATGATTAACTCTAGTTTATCTTGTAATGGCGTTTTTGAATTTAAATTATTTTGTACGTGGTTAAGTATCTGTCATGTGATACTATAGTTTCTAATAATTGTAGTTTTTAGATGAACTAGTATTCATGTGTTTCTCTTATTGGATGCAGGTCACGGTTCATATGGATGTGCAGTGTCGGCAATAGGCTATTTGGTTATGGGTTATAGATAAGGAGGTGGAGTAATTAGGTTTTTCAATTGGGATGATGGTGTGAGATTGGGTTTTGTAGGTTTGTGTGTTAGGCTGTGGGTTAATTTGTATACGAGTTATGTTGTTTACTTTTTAATGGTGTTGTCAGATATACTAAAAGCAGTTACAAAAAGGAAATCAGTTACAAAACACTTGGACTATTAGTTATCTGTGATTAGTATGTTTAAAGGGCCAATTTAATTCTATGTACATGTGTTAATGTTTTTGAGGCTTATCAGCTACTTTGTGGCTACTGAGTTTCTCATTGCAAGAGTGAACTGAATTAAGTTTGCCTATTTGTTCGCGAATTCTATTGCAATCTCTCATATTATATTTACATCTATAATTTTTGTTAATATTTTATTTCCATAACTGCATTTTTGGTTTTGGATCAGTTAACGGAGCAGGTTGAATCCACTTATCTAAAGGATAAGATGAAGTTTTGGTTTACTTAAGCGCGTACGGAGGATCAAGCATTCACCGTGTTAATGTGTGATGTTTCTCTTGAGCTTAAGATTAAAATGCATAAGACTTAGAGGTTGATAGCTGAGCTTAAGGCATTAAGAGAGGTTGGATATGCAGTCACGTCATTGAATCACATAAGGGAGATCGTAGGTCGTGAATCTGCGAAACTTGTTGTTTTAGAACAACTATCGGCTAGCACTGATGTGGCAATGTGTTTGAAGGATGGTTATGTGACTGACTTGGAATAAAAGGAGTAGCGTTTGATAGGTCCTTGCCTTTTGTTGGTTGGTTTGCTAGTCTTATGTCATGATGTTTTAGGTCTATTAATAATTAAGAGTCTAGTGTTAAGATGTTATGATGATAACATTTGAATTAACGCTTTAATGGTTTACATGAAATGAAATTGCTGATTATAGTCTTGTTTTTATAGTTGGTGATGCTTTATATATAATCGTAGTGAGTTTTATGATCTAGTTCAGCCATTTTCTGCTTTTGATTTATGCAGGTCTATGGTTGTTATCATTTAGCTTCAGGTTCCATTTGAAGCGCAGCATAATGGGTGTTTGGAATTTTGTTGATTAACCTTATGTTGAAGACCGTATGGAAGGCTGATTTGTGCAAAATCGTTTGAAGGAAAAGAAGCTCTATTTACTTTTTAATGTCATAGGTGTGGTGTCGGTAAGTTGAGCATCATGTCGGTGTGTTTAAACGTTTGTAGAGTTTTTTGTGTAATGTATGCTTGATCACAACTTGTATTTTGTGCAATAGTAAATTTAATAAATCTCAGCAAAGAATGGGTCCTGTAAATATCCATTTTTGGAAAAAGTTAAAGTCAACTATTTTGGGTTGGTTAAAACAAATACCCACGTATATTTTGTCATTTCAGTTATTTCTTTTTGGCTGGCTAGTTCAAAGCGGCAACTTTCAGATTTAGAAATTTACTCAAAAACATTAACAAAGCGGGTATTACATCCGAAGGCCCGTCATTCAGGTATGTAATCTAATTATAGTTTGTTTCTTTTTTTCTTTTTTTTTTGGAAAAATGGCATGGCTTATTTTTGGTTGTGAGTTATAGATATGTATGAATTAGGTGAAAGAAAATTTAAATCCTCATACGATAGTGTTGTAGGCATAATGTAATTTCTTGTAGGAAAAAAGCAAATAGTATAATTTAAGCGACCATTGAGTTTGATGTGTCTTGTGTGTGTTTATTTATTGAAAGTTCAAGTTTTTAAATTTATATTTTGCCGACCTTTAGACCAAAGAATATACAACACTTTAACGGGCAGTGTACCCGGTCGGTGGTAGATTCGTGGTAAGTAGGGTGTCGAACACTTGAAGCGAGGTTAAATCTCTCAATTTATTTATATTTTGGTTATCTAATCTAAGTCAAACCTATGCTAATCCTATGTTAGTTCTAATCCTAATTCTAACAGGTAAAAGGGGGGTTTCAGCTTGAGAGACTGGCACGGGTTTGGTTGGTGACTACAATCAATTCAAGACACTTTAACCCACACAAGCAAATTAACAGAAGATAAAAGAGCGGTCGAGCCTTATGATAGAAAATTGTATTAGCCATCATTAATCCGATTAGAAGTTGGTTTGTTTATTCAGTGCAATGATTACTTATCTCGAAGAGGCATATCATTCTTAGACTTAGGCGGGACTTCATCCTAAGACCTAGACACATTAATTCTGTCACAATTAAAGCATCCGCATAAAGCATCCTTATTTGCTGATTATAATCTATCTTAGGGATTAAAGCAATGGTGATCTTGTTAAACCCTAGTTCATAAAGACTTTTACCCACTTACGCTTAATGCAATTTAACACTATAGTCGACTTGTCCAAACTATCAAATATAATCAAACATATATTTGTTGAATTATCTAGATTCACCTACTAGTCAACATTTCAATAAACCAAAGACAGTTTTCGTTAACTAGTTAAGCCAGATAGATCGAATCTTACAAAAGCACGATTTTAGAAGGACAATACTTGTGATCCTATGATTCTAGATGTATAAACTACTATATGGAGAGCTATCTCGGCATCTAGATTACTTGGTCCGTATCACTAGATATTTGTTGAATGAAAGGTCGCATACAAAAGCACGTAAACAAGTATAAATTGATAAACATAAACAAGCATACAACGATAAATTAAGCAATCAAGATATAAACAAAACCAAACATTCAGATCTTCATAATAATGGCTAATACCCGAAGGTATTAGCCTTCAAACATCATAATTAATACAAGAGTAATTGTTTTAGCCAAGGTAAACTAACCGAGTTAACGAATGATACCAAAAACTAAACAATTACAAAAGTATAAGAAATTACACGTTGTCTTCTATGGATTGGAATGCGTTGCAAGACCTCTTCTGCTCTTTTTCTCCTCTGAAAATTGACTTTTGTGGTTTAGGTATCGAGAATATGATTTAGCACACTTAAAACTCGTTTTTGAGTTTTCTATTTATACTGTCTGGAAGTCGGTTCAATACGGCGTATCCAAGGGTTTGGATACGGCGTATTGGAGTTTCTTGGAGTAGGGACCACGTTTGATATCTTTCAGTATCTTCACATACTATATCAACAATACGGTGTATTGAGCTTCTCTGAATATGGCGTATTGAGCTTCTTTCCTTTGTGGTATTTGGTGAGTGCAAGCACGGATACGCCGAAGCGGGTATTACATCTGAAGGTCCGTCATTCAGGTATGTAATATAATTACAATTTGTTCCTTTTTTTCTTTTTTTGGAAAAATGGCATGGCTTATTTTTGGTTGTGAAATAGTGTTATAGATATGTATGAATTAGGTGAAAGAAAATTTAAATCCTCATATGATAGTGTTGTAGGCATAATGTAATTTCTTGTAGGAAAAGAGAAATAGTATAATTTAAGCGACATTGGAGTTGTACATGAGCCTGTCAACTCAGGTAGTTAAAAGCTTATTTGTAAACAATGTTCTGGGTGCAGTTCTTCAGTTCTTTGTTGTCGTCCTCTTTCATAAGTATTTTCAGTCCGTCAGGATCAGTGACTCTTGATGGTGCGACATACAGTTGTCCATGGATGAACACAGGATTGGGTAAAAACAGGCCAACATAATTAAGTGATTGTCTCTAGCTTTTGTTAATCGTCATTGCGTAGCATGGCCTGATAGGGTATTGTCGCCGTTTCAAGACAAAGGGCCATTTAGACTGTGTCGATGTTAAGATGATCCTGTGTATATTGACTATATCACCCACGTGTGACCCGGTAAGGATTTTTGCTCGGATACTAAATTCACAAAGTTTAGTAATTATAAGTCGGGTGAAATTGCATAATCCCTTGCTTGGATTAACATTCCTGAACAGCATGATGGGGAGTTCCTTTTTAAGGTTAAAGCGTGGGGGGGGGGCATTCCTGGAAAGTTAAGCGAATTTAAGAATTCTCCTGGGTATAAGAGTCGTTGGTCTAGCGTATCAATTGATGCTTTACATATCTCATCTACACTATGGTAGGTTACTGGTTTACCTTCTAACTTTTTAAACATGTATGCGTTTATTGCATCCACATCATCATTTTTAAGAGTTGGGATTGCTCGTTCTCATAGATATGCATCGTCATTTTGCCTTTCAATAAAGTTAGGATAGGTCTTTGTGACAATCTGTTCAATCAGTGAATTTGATGAGTTAATAAGGAATTTTTTAGGAATCTCAATCCATACAGGTTCATCTTCCCCATCTTTCATCCTACCAGGCACTCTGCCATCACCGATAGCCAAAACCCATTGATTAAAATCTTGCTTTCAAGTGTCAAGCTCTCCGTTTACATTATATTCATTCAACCTCATGATTCTTGTTAGCGTCAAAACCTTGCAATGTTTCCATAATTCTGAACGGTTGATACACGCATGCACAAAGTCTACCCTCTTGCCCTTAGTTATTATGGGTAAGATTTGTTTGAAATCTCCCCCTACCAACACCGTCACCCCACCAAAGAGTTTGTCATGTTTCTCTGGTGCTGAGTAGCCTAATATATCTCGCATCAGTGCTTCATCCCAAATGATGAGCTCAACTTGTTACATGAGCTCCGCCAAGTGGGTGTTTTGTTTAATGCCCCATGTGCTATTTTCCAATAGCTCTAGTGGAATAACAAACATGCTGTGAGCAGTCTTGCCGCCTCGTAGAAGTAAGGAAGCGATACCTGAGCCAGAGGGAAAAATACAGTGAGGGGCGCATTATATTTGAAATGTTGCATAGTTAGTAATTAAGTATGTTTTTAGTGCATCACCTGATGAATCAACAACCAACACTATCTTCAGCTCGGATCTTAGCCTTGAAATGATAGTCTTGTATAAGAAGGTCTTTCCGGTGCCCCCTCGTCCGTAGACAAAGTGAAATTGGTCTTTCTTATTATGAAATGAGTCCACAACTTCTTAATAGATTAAATGTTGTTCAGGGTTTAACTGTGGGTAAAGTTGCTAGTGTAGAATTCTGCTTTTGTTCATGTCAAAGGTCAGTGCTTCCCTTATCAAATGGTTATCCATGTTTGTTAGCAATGCGGGATTAGGTTGTGGAAAGTCTTGAAATTCCGTTAAAGTTTTTCCATACGTGTTTAATAGATCTTGAATCTCCAGCAAACAGTAGTTCTGAATCTGTTCCGTGGTAAGCTGCAATTCACGGTAGTTAAAAAGCAAACGTTTTTTGTGTAGAATATCGTCTACCAAAACTTCCCATTTTTCCTCCCATAGTTTGAGGGGGCGGCTTACGTCACAGAAGAGTAAGATGGTCACAAATAGGTCGCGAAGTTGTGGTCCTAATGCCCATAAAGTTGCTTCTTGTATCACTTGTGTTCATTCTCTGTCGTCATTCAGTAACCCATAAGCAAAACATGCCTCTTTGAAGGTCAAACATATTCTACTGTTAACCGTCAGGAGCTCTTCAAATTCATGGGGCCCCCTCACAAAATTCAATAACATCCGTAGGAAATAACGTTCTCCTACTGCTGGGGTAGAATAAACAATCCAACCAATGCATTTTCTTTGTTTCTGAGGCCTCCACATTTTGGATTGTTCATGCCATACATAATGCTCTAGAATTTGGGCATATGTAAGGGTCCTAGCTGGTGGGTGTCGTTTATTTAATTGAAACTAATCAGTAAATATTGTCACATCGATACCTTCCCTTTTAAGTAATGCAAGCAAACAATCAGTGTCTCACAAAGTTACTGGGTGTTGTTTTGGCAGATGGAAGTTTAGTTTCATCACCGACGGGTAGGAATGGTGGATATCAAATGAGAAAATGTGCCATACAGCCTCACATGATGCTAAATAGCGGCAATTTAGGAAATTCTTTATCTCATCAACCACCGTAACCTTTTCTGGTGTCCCACCTTGGTCTTTTTGTACATTTTCCTGTATAACAATTGTTGGTGTATCCGGCCCTTTATTTAGGTACTTAAATAAGTACTTAATGGCCTTTGATCTGTTGCACCATTCGACGTTTATGTGTGCCTAGTATTTCAGTAAAACATAACAGTTATGTGGGACCAATATTTGTTGTTGAATGTGAAATTACCCTTTTTAACATACACTTTATTATCCTGCCTACGGTAAATAGGGTACCTGTCCTGATCAATTACTGTTTCTGGGTAGAATAGTTTTGGAAAATGTTTTGAATATTTGCCTTCTACATTACATGCTGTTACATGACTAGTGATTCACTTATTCGAGGGGTCTTGGTTGATCAAAGAACACATGATGAAACATGGTTGTAGTTAGAAAGTAGAGAGAGAAAGGGAAGAACAACTATGTGTTTATTAGAAAGAGAAAGAAAAGTTAAACAATTATTCAACTAACCCCTCATAGAGAGTCATGAGGGGCATTTATAGCCTAACACAAAGCTATCTATACCTTGTTTACAATAATAGTCCCTGCGTGTAGTAGTCGGTCTATAGCTAGTCCAATTCAAGTGTAAGATGCCAGCTTTACTAAAATAGTAAGGCTAACAATCTCCCTCTAAGATGGTGTCATACGTGAATTGGTTACAATGTTTCCTACAAGCAAAAATAAAGTAAAATGATAAGAATGACGTCAAGTATTCCTTGCAAAAGTCTTCAATAATCTTGATCTCCTTGAGTACTCTAGCTTTATTTCTTCAGCTTGCAGACGAACACAATGTAAAATACTGCTGAGGATGATTAGAAGTTTTCTCTACCAATGATCTCATTCTTGATTAGATTTCTACTCATAACTTCCTGACACGTCTTCAAAAGCTTTCTTCATACTCTTCTGGTCATCTTGAAGTTTCTGAATTAGCTGCATGCCTTGAAAAAGCTTCATTTTCTAACACTTCTGAAGTCTTCTGAATCTGCTTCTCATTTGTCATCCTTGAAATTCTCTCATCTGAATACTTCAGCTTTGATATGAATTCTGCTATGAACTTCTTTTGCAGTGTCTAGTTGAGTTTTTACTCCTTCCCAACTAGTAGGCTCTTTTTCTCCAGCTCCCTCCCAAACAGACTATAGAATGCTAGATTATCTAAACTCATAATTAAATGTATGAAGAATTAGAGAGAGAAATGATGGATGAACACTTCTAGAGAGAGAAAGGAAAAAGATAAATATTAGATTAGCAAAATATTAAGTGAACAACCAACCCTCTCTATGGTGTGGAGAGGGGTACTTATACCTCATAATGGCCAGCTATAGGGAGGCCTTGTGGGCTTTACATGGGCATTGGCCTGTTTACCTTATTAAGGTTCCAAATATTACTATACGAGCTATCTAACGATATAATGGAAGTGACCGACACTTTTCATAAACCTAACAATCTCCCCCTAAGATAGGTCACTCTATTTTACAAAAACTTAAACCTAGCATACTATGCTTTGTCTTCAGTCTTGTGCTCACAGTCTTGTTTTCTAGACATTATCTTTTGAACATGATGTAGTGATCTTTAACTTTAGGCTTGAGCTTGTTCTGATATGCTTGAGTTGTATGTGAATTTAAACTTCTTTGAGATCATCAACCAAGCATAATCTCTTATCACCTATAACACTTTTGGACTAACATGCTCATACTTGGTCTTGAAAGCTTAAATAAGACATATTTCTTGAAAATCTTTAACTATAACACTTCGTCACTTCGAGAAAGACGTTTGGTATCAGAATGACAAAAACTTCTTTGAAATTCTTTGACTTTAACACTTCATCAATTCAAGAAAGACGTATGGTATAAGAGTAGCGGAAGTCTTGAAATATGCACTTGAGCTTTCATGATGTCTTTATATATGTCGGTTGGGTATGAGCATGTGGTATTGGCTTCGACTCGTCATCGGGAAACTGATACTACCCTCATGAAATCTGCATAAATGGGTTAGTGATAAACAACATATATGGACGAAAGTGGCTTTGTTACTTCGTCGAATACAATTGTAACAACCAGGGTTCCCCGTTACTCAGTATAAATACTGCCTGTGATCAGGTAGAATTCCTAAGAATCTCCATGATAAGGTTTCGCAGCTGCACTAGCCGTTCTCATTACTGGAGCATCTTAAAGGAGACAACATGGTAAGAGTGAACAGGTAAGTTACTATCTTCTCGGTTAAGCCGTTAATTCATGTTCAACTTTCCTATGTCCAGATACCCTTATGAGGCTTCCTATGGACATTAGATTGAAAATTGATTTAGGAAAATTAGTCGGTGTGTCAAGATGCAAACGGTTTTTATAACACACCAACAATTTTAATCTTTTCAAAATTCATTCGTCAATGCATAAGCTAGACCGAATTGATATCCAATATCACAAGTTCGATCCTTGTAAGATCTCACAAGTCACCTACCAAGAGCTTGTTTGATGTTGACTCAAGCAAGATTTCTATCTTCACTGTGAATACTTAAGTATCACTTAGATATTCTGGCAAAATCACAAGGATAATGCGTAGGACTCTTGATATATATATTTCTTGTTTTTCACATTGTGTGAATTAGCAATCACATTTTAGATAAGTGTCCTAATGAGATTTATGAATGATCTCTTTTGGCTCTAGACTCGATAGTGCACCTTTGGTTTTAGTGATTAGAGGCTGGAGCAGACTGCCACCTTTTCAATACTAACTAACTCGGAGTGAGAAAGTCAATAGAAATATGTTTAATCTCCATGAGAAATGAAACAGATTCTTTTGAGAGATTCTGAGTGGCTAGGGAGGGTTGTGCATTGCATCACTGGGTCCATGATGTCAGTCTTCAATGTTAGCAATCATCTTTGTGATTTTGACAGCAATTCTGACAGCAGATGTATTGATCCGGTTTCTGCCTAGGTGTAAGGAGGGCTTCTTTCTTTTCACCCATTATCTTAACTTTTCTTTTTAATTCTTCAACCACTTCAGTGCTTAATGAGACTTCATGACTAGTACCTTGTTGGGTTTGTTCCAGTACTAGCTCCATCTCAGTTGGCGCGTTTCTTCCATTTTCTCACTTTTTCTCCTTTTTATTATACCTAAGGACTTTCTATTCTAACTAATGGAATGTCCCTGGGTAGATCCCTCCGGTTCTGGCTGGATCGTGGGAACGAATACCTATACCTAACCACCTTATAACTCCAAATAATTAAATACATGGTTGGTCTTTTGGTATCATTTATAGCCTTAAAAGCATTTGTAATGCTCCCCCTCAACATGTGCATTGATATTCGAAAAATGTTTAGCACATGAAGGGAGAAGCTTGCACTTGAGTTCTTAAATTCACATCTTTAGCCATATATTTTAATCACATTTTCTCTCCTTATCAAAAATGTCAAATCTCTTGATATTTTAGATATCAATTGATTCAAAAATAAATGATTTTAGGGGAAAAAAATGTCTAATTATTAACAAGCCGATTATTGGAACATTTTAATGCCCCCCCTTAAATTATGAGGGAATAATATGGTATTTGAGTACGTTAATTTGAATTTTTTTGAATTTACTAAGAAATTCTTGAAAATTCGTACTCAAACACTATATATGACTAATAATAGTCTACACTACTTATTCATATATTCACAAGATTTATTATATACGAGAGAACGACCAGTAATGAGATAGGACATCATATGAAAAAGTCATATGGTCCGTTTAAGCAGTCTAAAGTCTTCTCTGTATTCTCTGCCACCAAGGAACTTCTCCAAATTCCTCATCAATATCCTCTCAAACAGCTGCTGATCAATCGCCTTGATCATGATGCGGGACCTTTTTCTATCCAATTTATTCCATCTTCTTTTTGGCAGGTATTCCATCCTCAGGTTGTTAGCAATATCATGAATCACATTTCTAATAGATGTAAGCGTCCCGTCGCAGAACTTGTAGAGTTCATCCGAACGCATCAACCTGTTTCTCTTGTACTTGTCTAGATAGATGATTCCTTGAGGGTTTTTGTATGTAGTGTATGGGGTCATTTTGGAGATGTCAGATCTGAAGGTCTCAGGCTTGGTGAGATTAAGCTTCCTCTGGTAGCTTTTGACTCCTAGTTGAAGGTCTTCCACCCGCTTAAGAATGACAACGCGTCTGATGAACATCCGCAATGCCACATTCAGGTCGACGATGACATCTTTCTCTAGGTTAGAGAGTTTCTTTTGGACCAAGAGAAGTTGGGAAGTCACCTTCCATGAACTTGTATAACTTCTGATCATCTCTTCGAACAATAATCTCCTCTAGATACCCGTAATCATACCACTTCATAACTTTAACATGGGTCACTGCAATGATTCTTTTCTTAGAGAACACATCATATGTGGATTTCTTGTTGCTTGCGTAGCCATAGAACGATTTCCATTTCGGACCCCAGTGTGAGATACCCCACATAGCATACTTGTCATAAGCTACTTTTACTGGACTCCATAACATCGGAACCATGTCTTCGATGCCTTCAATATTATCATATTTAGCAGCCTTGGTTTTTATTGAAGTTGTGTAGTTCCTGCTAGAACTTCCACCTTTTAGATATTCGAGGTTGTTGTTGAAGAAGTAGTCAACAGGAACTACTTGAAAACCTTGAACTTCAATCAACGACAATGGCTTGCTAAGATCAAATGGATATTCATGGCGTTCAGGGCTGTTCCAATCAAGTCGATTAGTTGCAGCTTTATAACACTCTTTGAAATGAAATTCAAGTTCAACGTAGCTTTTGCATGAGCCTTTGAGAAGGTTGAAAGCAGGTCCTACCAGAATCTCTTGAGTCAGATTGTCGATCTTAAGAAGTCGATAGGAGTGCTCATAAGCTCATCAAACGTGCGAGGAGGTTGTCTTGCTTTGGCAATGTTGCTGATCCATTTTTGAGGCGGTTTAAAGTCAATAGACTTTCCATCATTCCAAGCACGATCAGGAGTCGAAGGCTTGTTTGGTTTCTTGAACCAGTCACTCTTTGGAGCAGCCTCACCATCGGGTTTATCAACTGTATGACCAAACTCACTCCTTTGATCCTGTTGCATCTTAGTGTCTGCAGCTTCAAACACTAGTTCCTCTGCTTGCGTAGACTTACACTACTACAAAAAAAGCCATAAAAACTGGTCAAAATAGCCCATAAAAAGTGGTTTTGGAACCACTCTCCGAGGGGGGTATCTCCATGATTGAAACATATGAAAACCGGTTATGCAACCGGTCTCTATTAGAAGAATTGACACCAGTTCTCTCCATATGAATTAGTCTCCATATTAAAATAAACACACATGTTTTATTGGAAATGGACACTGGTTCTCCCGCAACATGTCTTTATAAAAACATCCAACCTGTCTTTATATAGAGTAAAAAAGATATGTTTTTATCTCAAAACCTGTGTTTTTTTTATCTATTTAAAAAAAATTTAGAATTCTTTAATAAATTCTAAAACTTACAAATTAAACCCACCAAAATAAAGAAATATAAATACAGAAAATATATATAAACTGATTTAGATGGAGTCAAAATCAACAAATTAAAGTAAATAAAGATAACTTCAATTCAGCTTAACATAAAGCAAATACAAATTCAAATCAAATTAAATCACTAGAATTCAACAAATAACCATAAAGAATTCAGCCATTAGATCAAATTTTAAAGAGCAATAAAACCCCACTATCATCATTCCATATTTTCATCTATTACAATAAATCATAACTATCAAATCTTCAACTTTACTTATATCTTTAGTCAAACATTCAAACCATAAGTCATCTTATGCTTGAGCTTTCATTCTATCCGAATCATTATATATAGAGGCTGCAAATAACAAGTATGGATTAGAACAAGTGAAATAACAAAAACCTATGTACATGTGAGAAGATTTAATACCTCGTGTTGTTTAAGGATGCCGTTAGGATCATGCAGGGCCAGAGCCAAGATTTCGAGTTAGGGGGGCCAAAAAAATGTCAAGTGATCAAGTCATCATTAATGTACTTCTACTAGTTCTACACAAACTCTCGTTTTTACTTTTGGATAAGAATCTTATGTAAATATTACAACTTATGCTCATTAGTACTATTACTCTTGAACTATGCCAAGTCAATACTCTCGTGGCTTAAACTAGTTGCGTCTGCATACACTCTTATTTATGTTTATTTGGGATCAAAACTGAGTAATATTCAGACCATGTAAAAACCGTGCACAGCCATACAAGTTTTTGCTTTATCTTGCGTAGGTAATCACTCATAAAAAGTTACACTCTATCTAATAATCCTTATGTCACTATTATTCTTAATTGACGATTTCATCATTTATTCACAGAAGTAGACATTAAATTGACTAGTTATGTTCTTATAAGCAAGCCAAATTACAAGGTTCACATATCAAATGAAAATGTTCTATAAAAAATCATAAGTGAGTTGCTATGATTATTTCAAGTGTTTTGTGCTCTTGGTATGTTTGGCAAAGTACTTGTGTTGTATAGGGAGTATGTTTGGCAGTGTACTTTAGGTTATTTTCTGGTGTTGGTTCCTTTGCACACAAGTAATTTTCACTGGTTTATTCGGTTCATGCTATGGCAATTACTAATGATAATGGTAGGGAGTCTGCTTAAATCCAACCTGATCTATGATTTAGGTTCCTATGGACAAATATACTAAGTAGAATAAACTACTATTTGTATACTACAAGATACTAGAGTCAATAAATGAACAGTGGGTAACTCGTTAAAACGAGTTCATGTCTATCTGTTTTCTTTTTTGTTTGGAGTTGGGTGACCTGATTGTCAATATTCTAGTGGTATGTATATGTGAGTTGATATAAGCTATTTTGTGTTTTTTTCAGGCTCAATTACTATATTACTTAAAATGATAAAATGGCCCAGTTAACCTATTCCTCATGTTCATGTAGATTTGGTTTTCTCTTGTAGTCTTAATTGGAATAACCATCTATTCCAGCAGAGATGAAGTTTAGGGTCATTTATAGGGATGGGGCATTGCAAAATGGTTTTTTCAGCTTTTAGGCCTATTGGAAGTTAGATGATATTAGTTAATTAAGTACATGGGCGATGTGTTTGGCTGAAATAAGTTCAACCATAACAAATGATGCACGCCATCCATGTTTAAACCCAAAAACTTCTAAGACACCATCATCTGCTCTAGCTTCAACAAACCCATTTTGCATGAGCGATCACAAGCACATATATTAAGCACAATCTATTTACATATTTCTTGAATTCACGACCATTGTTGGGATTCTAACTATATTTAGGCGAGTAAAATACGTCAAAGTATAATGATCTTCATTTATATGATGGCTCAAAAGGGCTAATGACTTAAAAAGTCATCTAACTTGACACTTTTTGTCTTTGTGTGTAGCCATCTTTATTTTTTCCTATTTTGTCATCAAACTTTAAAAAGTCGATCATTGTGTGTATTTTGTGACTATTTTGTCATGTAAAATGACCATTTTACCCTTCGAAATTTGAAAAATGTAAGGGTAAAATGGTCACAAAATACATACAATGATCGACTTTTGAAAGTTTGATGACAGAATAGGAAAGAAAAAAGATGGCTACACATAAAGACAAAAAGTGTCAAGTTAGATGACTTTTTAAGTCATTAGCCCTTCTACTATGGAATGTCATATGGAGATTGCAGCGTTTTTATTCTTAAAAAATTATCGAGTCAAAGAAACCTATTTGCCAATGTTATCATCAAAACAAAATAGCTATGATAGAAGTTTCGGTTCATAAAAGTCACTCAAGTGTTTCTGTTAAAGGGTATTTTAGACAACTGACGATAGTCAAACATTTCTTCAAGCTACATGGCAAGTCAACGTTGCATGTTTCACAAGACAGACAACATAATACTTAGATCAACTCAATAGCAAGGTGCCCTAATGATTATGTTCCTAATTCCATTATGCAATAGCACAATAAAAATTTACAATATTAAATTAACTCCCACTACATGGAAATAACAAAATAGCCTTACCTTGATGGGATAGTAACTGGCTCCCTCTCCGTGTTGTTAAGTCTTTTAACATGCAGCCTTAAGATGTTATTTAGTCCCCTAAATTCACCACATTGTTCATTTAAAATGAGAGAAAAACATCATTACATTCAACCTAGTTGAACCAGATCTGGTTTGACCTGTTACCCAATCACAATATTTCAATGTGTGAAACTCTTACCTCAAACTTGGATTAGTCATATAAGGCGTAAAAATCCACCCTTGTTTGCAACGAAAACTCATGTATATTAACTGCAACGCGAGAGTAGTCCATCAAGATCTTAAAAACCCAAAAGTATTCAAATTTCCCTTTAAGCATAAACAAGAAAAGGACTCAAAGTAGAGGTTGTCAGAATAAGCTCTGAAATTTAACCAGAACCAGATTAACAACCAGACCTTGTTCGAAATAAGGCCTTATGTGAGGTAAGGTTTATTATTCCGTAGATGATAAAACCCATAAGCCACTTGAGCATCCATTCCTGTAGACAATATACGACAAAGATAAGATGAAAAATAGTGCTGATGTCTAGTCAAACCCATATTCTAAAAACAAGTTATAAACAATATAAAACAAAGCTTCGCTTCAATGTTCAGTCTAAATATTATATAATCGTATACCTATGCTAAAGTAATGATAGAAGACTCCTTGACAACAAGAAACTTTATCATGTAACGGTCCGTCTACTTTTAACTCCTGCAAATAAGTTCATGAAAACTCAATCGTTAGTTGAGTTAAAAATGTACACATATGATGTAATTCGGGTATTGTCATGACATAAAGATATGGTAATAGGAATACAAGAACCATACGTCCATACGTCATAACATATGCATCATACAACAACGTTAATGGAAATCAGATATTAACTTTATAGTTTATGACCTGATCGAGAACACTTCTTCTGATCGTGTCAAGGAATAAGGGGTTTTCAAATCTTCACCCGCTGGCATGGAGAATACAAGATTCTAGCTGTGCATCACAGAAAGATAAATTTCACATAAGAAAGAATGGGTGCACAAGAAAAACTTTAAGAAAATGAAAGTGCATTATATTTGTTATTTAATATCTAAAAATTAAATTATAATTTCTTTGATCTACGCATCCTTGTAGTCTATTAATTTATAAATTATTATTAGAAGGTTAACTAGTTTTAGTGGAAGCTCAAGAACATGTAATTCACCTGTCCAGACGGCTAGTTGGATTACGACTAGCCTTATCATGGCAATTTTTTTACAGAAGCTTTCAAGTTAAAAGGAAATGAACTTTTTGTAAAATGAACTTACAGCTGCAAAAAGTCAATAGTCGTTAGAATATTTAATGCAACGAGTTCTCAACATTCAGGTCTCACAACTTGAATAGCCTCAATGCAGTCTTTTAGATTTTTAAAGCTACTAAACAACTGATAAAGTCCTTCGTCCTGAAAGACAGAAAAATATATACCAATATCAGTAAAAGCTACAAGTGGCAATATTGACCAAATTGCTTATCAACGAGTCGGCTCCGGCTTGTGTTATCTCTAACAGGTTGAATAGAAAAAAACATCAGTAGACATAGAAACAAAATAACATGTCAATTGTTCAAACAAATAGAAAATTATTTAAGTATATAATTAATGCACACAACCACCTAAGTCGCTATTTTAAACAGTTTCTTAGATAGTAATATGTAATGCACACCGAATGTCTTTTTGGAACAACCCCTTTACCCTTAGGTAGGGTGTGACTATGTACATCCTACCTTCCCCATACTCGGCTCCTGCGGGATTGGGCTTTCTTGTTGAATTTTGTAGTATACTCATACTTAACAAACTAAACACAAAAACCGAACCCATTTGGTCAAAAAGTGTCACATTTTAAATCAATCTGACTCGTTTCAAACCTATACAAGATTAAGCTTTGACCCAAACCTGTATTGTCATGTTACCCAACCCGTCCATACTACCAACTCTAAGTAAAAATGCATAACCTACGCACTGCTATGAATTAAGAAAAAGATATATACCTTAACATCAAATGGGAGGTTACCGATAAACATAGTTCTTTTGCTGTCATAAAGTAGAGCATTCTCTCCCTTCAACTTTTTTAAAGGTGGACAAGCTTTGTCTACGTGAATATGATTTCCACCCATAGGTTACTCATGGAATTACCAATTCATGAACTTTAAAAAGCTTAAAATATGATCTGTAACATAATAACAAAATCATATAAGCAACTCCCCAACCCCCAACCCTAAGGAAGAATCAATTGAAATCCCAAAACTGTAGGGTGTAGGTAAAATAAGGAATTCGAGTATATTGCAGGCATGGTATAAATAGCACAACCAATATTCCACCCAAATAGTCTCGATTTCATTGACAACATCTATTTTAAAATCGATTATAAGGAACCGGTAAAAACATGTATAAACATTAAACAAACAATATGGTTCTTATACTATAACCTAATTAAACATTAATTGGCAATACAATTAACAATCAAACATAATAATATGGAATTAAACATATTATAACACTAGCAGTTGCTTTGTTAACTTAATAAAAGCTCTAAAGTGGATCAAATATAGCTGCATAACAGATCATGCAGTAACAAAGTGACCAAAAATTTACAAAGGACTAAAAGGAGTGAGTCTAAAGAATGGAGGGAGAATCGATGGACATGGTTAAAATAAATAAACTTTTCAATTTTGGGTGAGAAAGAGGGATACTGATTTTGGGGGGAAATATTTTGGGAAGGGCGGGAGAAGTCAAATATATTTTCATTTTAGGAGGGATGGGATGTGGGTTTAATCTTTTTTACTTCATTCATTAAGTAGATATTATACAAGATTTGCAACACTTATGAAAAATGTTGCATTAGATTTAAAAATGCAACACTTATTTTAAAAATGTTGCTTTAAGTTTTTTATTCTCTAAAATGCAACAATTTTGAAAAGTGTTTCTTATAAAATGTTGCATTAGCTCTATTTTGTTGTAGTGCGTGTTGGAGATGAAATCCAACAAAAATATTTGAAACAAATAAAAGGGCAAACGTCTTGTATTTGTAAGTGGAAAAACTAAGAGGGGCGGCAGGAAGAGGGGAAAAATGATAGGGTTTTGATTTTGGAAAAAAGGGAGGGAGTAGGCGGGAGACTTGAGCGTGATCTGAAATTTCCAGATTTAGTGCCTAAAAACCAAGCCACTCATGTTATTGACCCATTTACACTTCACCAGTGTCTTTGATTGTGTAAAAAGACCAGTTGTTTTATAAAAAATGATGTCTATAACATAAACACATAGAGACATGTTGTTACATACACACCAGTATCTTTTTTATGTAAAAAGAGTGGTTTGCACCTTAAAAACCAATTTTTATACGATTTCTATTATGAAAACTAGTTTTTTCAAGAAAACCTATTTCCATTCATTCCTTTCCTACTAGTTTTATGTCATAGAGATAGGGTTTTACATAACCGATCTTTTTGGGAGGTGTTTATAGCCTTTTGTGTAGTAGTGTTACCAGATGATTTAGGTAGAGGCTTGGTGCCTTTAGATGAGCTTAACTTAGATTCTTTTGATTTAGACCCTTTTGGTGGTTTAGCATCCTTGTTCGTCTTCCGTTTCTTCAACCCTTTGTTTGATCCAGCTGGAGGGTCTTCATCTTTGTCTTCATCTTCACGATCTCTCTTTAAGGAATATACATTTCCATATGACGAGAAGAGATCTTTGTCGAGATTGTAAGATTTGACCAGTCCATCATAGAGTTCTTTGTGTTTTGGAGTAGCTTGATACGATTTACTTTTCTCTATCTTATCAAGAAGAATCTTCTTCAATTCAAACTCTGTAAGTGACGTTGTTGCCTCATATGTAGACTTAGGTTGAGAAGAAGACTTAACCAATATGATATTCTCAAGTGATTCATTGATAGTACTCTGGATCACAGGAGTGGCGAATTCTGATACTTCCTTGGGTAGGATCTGAGGCAGTTGACTTTTGACTTCATCCTTTATAATGTCTTTTACTAATTTCTCAACAACATCTATGTATAGCTTCCTCTCTTCTTGAGCTTTCTTTTCAAATTCCTTAGTGTATGATTGGAGAGCTGTTCGAGTAGCATATCCAATTCTTGTACTCAGAAGGTCATCCACTATTGTTGGAATTTGAGATTTGGCAGATTCGAGGAGTTATGCAGAATGATCAGCTTATTTGAGTTGAGACAGCTCCCTTTCCAAGGTAGAAACTCTTTGATCGAATCCAAACAGGGAAGAAAAATCAAGAAGTACAGGAATTAAGGTTGCAGTTGAAATGGTTGTTAGTACAGGGGGTGGTGTTGCTAGTTATGGAAGAGGAGTGATAATTGATATAGTTGGAGGAGCGGTTGTAGTATGTGCAGTAGAAATTTCCAGGATAGCCGTCTCAGGCACAATGAAAAGAGAGGGTGCTTGAGTGCTTGATTCTTCTTGACGATTCTTGACCTTCATCATAAAAGAAATTTCATCGACCACTGGTGGAATGTTATCCAAGATGAGAAATTTACTAGCAAAGTCGGATGAAACAGAAGAGCTTTGTTCTGAACTTTCAGTCTTCTGTGAAGAAGTGAGTGTCACATGTGCATCTTCTACGACTTGCTCATATGACTTTTCTTAAGAAACATTTTGATCAGTATTAGTCATTTCTTCATCACCTTTCCTTTCTTTTTCATGCTCTGCTCTTAACGATCTCTGATGTGTCGTTGTGTGGTGTATACTTTATTGATTCAAGTTTTAAATTTATATTTTGCCGACTAAACTAAAAACAACACTTTAACGGGCAGTGTACCCGATTGGTGGTAGTTTCGTGGTAAGTAGGGTGTCAAACACTTGAAGCGAGGTTAAATCTATCAATTTAATTAATATCTTGGTTATCTAATCTATGTTAATTCTATTCTATTCTAAACCTATGTCAGTCCTAATCCTAATTTTAACAGGAAAAGGGGGGTTTTCAGCCTGAGAGACTGGCACGGTTTGGTTGGTGCTACAATCAATTCAAGGCACTTTAACCCACGCAAGCTAATAAACATAAGATAAAAGAGCGGTCGAGCCAAATATAAGAAAACTATATTAACCATTATTAATCCGATTAGAAAGTTGGTTTGTTTATTAAGTGCAATAATTTCTTCTCTCGATGTGGCATATCATTCTTAAGACTTAGGCGTTACATCATCCCAAGACCTAGATAAATTAATTCTGTTACAATTAAAGCATCCGCATAAAGCATCTTTATTTGCTTATTATAATCTATTTTAGGGATTAAAGCAAAGGTGATCTTGTTAAACCCTAGCTCATAGAGACTTTGCCCACTTACCGCGTAATGGTAATTTATACACTAGTAGTCCACTTGTCTAACTATACAATAGAATCAGAACGTTATTTGTTGAATTATCTAGGTCACCTGCTAGTCAACACGATCAATAAACCATTGGCAATATCCAATTAACTAGTTAAGTCCGAAGCGTATCCTAGACACAGATTTAGAAGGACAATATTTATGATCCTATGATTCTAGATGTATAAATTACTATATGCAGAGCTATCCCTATAACACCCCCAAATTTACACACGTCAATCCAATCAAGCAAAAAAAGAAGGGGTCTGGGCCGGGGCGAGCAGCAGTACCACTGCTGCAAAGAAGTGGAGGAACTAACAAAGGTAGGAATCTTACGAAAGGTCAAGCATCAGACATGGGTAGCCAACCCAGTCATGGTAAAGAAAAGTGACAGAGGGTGGAGGATGTGTGTTGATTTCACATATATAAACAAAGCTTGCCCCAAAGAGTGCTACCCTCTACCTGAAATTGGCTGGAAGGTAGAATCTCTCTTAGGATTCCGACTAAAATTTTTCTTGGACGCCTATAAAGGGTTATCATCAGATCCAAATGGCAGAAGGAGATGAGGATAAGATGGCTTCTATTTCTCCCCCTTCGCAGGAAAGGGTCCTTATGTGACCCGAAAAATGCCTTTTGGTCTACAGAACGCTGGAGCAAACATACCTATAGATTCGTAGACAAGTCTTTCCACAAAAAAAAAAAGATCAAATCGGGAGAAACCTTGAGGCATATGTCGATGACATGGTGATTAAAAGTATGTCCGAAGAAAAAATGTTGGCAGATATCAAGGAGACTTTCGAAAAGTTTCTATCAATCAACATGAAGCTAAATCCAAAGAAGTGTCTTGGTGTCCGAAGAATCCCGTTCTTTAGGACATCTCATTACAAAGTCAAGGGAATACGAGCTAACCCCTCGAAGGAAAAAAAAAGCTATCACACTGATGTCGAGCAACCATAACGACTCACAGATCGAAATGCCCTCAATGGAAAAATAGCACAGCCCTTCCCACCGCCTTTCCTATCCGAAAGGGAGGGCGCCGAAAGGTCCCTTCCATTCTTCAAAGTACTCAAAAGTCTGCACATATAAGAAGAACATACAATGGACGCAAGAAGCAAAAACAGCACTCCAAGAAATGAAGAAATTTGTGGAAAAGCTTCTGCCCAAGAGCTCATGACACCGATACAAGGAGAAGTTCTGATAATGTACCTGACAACTTTGGTAGAGAGCATAAGTACAGCTTTATTCATAAAAAGGAAAGAAGAATAGGTTCCCATTTACTTTGTTAGTAAAGTTCTACAAGGGGCTGAGCTTAACTACCAAGGACTAGAAAAGCTCATACTGGCACTAGTACATACAGCCAGAAGGTTGCGAAGATATTTTCAGGCACATACGGTAACAGTCCTAACCAATTCACCTATAAGGACAAACATAACAAAACCAAAAAATCTAGAAGAGTGGCTAAATGGGCGATCGAGTTAGGAGAGCATGACATTGCGTTCCAGAAAAGAGGTGATGAAACACCTAAGGATTTCTTGACCGAAGTGCCCCCTGGAGACAACAACAAGGAAATAGAAGACATGCCAAACATAAAGTTAAAGAAAACGGAGCTAAGCTGCGAATGGAATCTCTAAACCTGTCGGAGCCCGCAGCCCAATGGCTCCTTAGAGCGCAGAGACAATGCTGATAGATCCCGAGGGTAAAGAGTATAATTATGCCCTACGCTTCGGATTCAAAACAACAAACAACGAAGTTGAATGCGAAGCACTATTAGCCGAGTTGTGAATAGCATAAGATATGGAAATTACAAGCTTGGTAATTTTCGTAGATTTATAGTTATTGGTAAATCAAATAAAAGGTACCTACGCAGCCAAGCAACTAACAATCAGAGAATACTTAAAGAAGACTAAAGAAGCTTTGAAGGGCTTCGACAGCTATACGATTGAGCACATCCGAAGGAATCAAAATAAAAAAGATGACGCATTAAGCAAGCTCGCTTCGATGACTTTCGAACAGCTTACCAAGGAAGTACTAGTCGAAGTCCTATCGAAGAGGTCAATAAAAGAGAAAGAGATCCTACAGGTTAAAACAAAGGAAGGAGAAAGCTAGATGACTCGTATCCACGAGTACTTGGTGAGTAGTCTATTACCAGAAGATCTAAAAGAATCTAGGAAGATAAGGGTCAAGGCACCTCAATACAAGTTGATTAGAGGAAGCTTGTACCGAAGATCCTTCTACACTCCATGGCTTCGTTACGTCCTTACCACAAAGCTACAACATTGTAAAAGAGATAACACAAGGTTCCTGTAGCTTCAAATGCATAACCACAATTAAATGGTGCATAAATCACAAAGCAGGGAATAACTATTGGCCGTCCAATGTAACCCGAGACGCTACAAAAGTAAATTCAAGCCTGATGAGACATGCAAGAGTAATCGCGATAAAGAAAATAGCTGAAAAGATATGCGATAAACAATTGGAAGTTGTTTAATGGCCGTTCAGTCATTGGCGAGTTTAAAACATCCGAGACCTTACCACACAGCTCCTGAGGCTATCAAATTCTTGGCAAATAGCCGTAGAACACTCCACGAAATGGGAAGAAGCAAAACCTATGACCACTATAAGCGGAAGGCATGCAGAGAGATTCGTATGGGAACACGTAGTGTACAGATTCGGAGTGCCACGAACAATCAGCTCGAAGGACAAAAAGCATTTTCGAGAAGGTATTTTTGCAGATCTCTACAAAGGATTAAATGTCACACAATCTTTCTCTCCTATTACAGAGCACATGGAAATAATGAACCATATAAAAAACAATTGGCTCGAAGTCAACAAGGATGGGTGGACGATCTTGCTCAAAACTATGGGTACATAGAACGCTTCCAATAAATAGCCAAAAGGAGACACCGTTCAGCCTAACTTACGGCTCTGAAGCTATAATCCCAATATCCAAAAACAATGTTGCTAAAGATGATAGGGGAAGAAAAAAGGAAGTTGAAAAGAGAAGCAAAAGCAAGGAGTACAAGCCTTCGTAAGTTTTACATGTATAACTTACCTTTTACAGTCTTTCATATTTAAACAAAAGTCGCGGTTTTAACTATTGAGAAAAGTGTAGCAAACTAAGTGTTCATTAACAAACGTGAGATGATGTAAATCTTTTTACACTACATAAAGAAACGGATTTACTCAAAATATTTAGAGCGTGATGATAACTTATAACAAAGGACTATCAAGGCCATACTAACCTAAGATTTATTAAGTTCAACGAATGAAAGGGATGACGTAAGTCCACACATGAGCCCCATCAAATAAACATCCAAGTAATTCATGTTAACCTTTCCTCCCCATTGCTTCTTCTACAGCCTTGAGGACACAGTAAAGAAGTCATAACCCATCATTAAAAAAATTAACCATCAAGGCCACACTGAGCCTCATTTACCTAAGTTCATACGATGAAAGGATAACTAAGGCCACACATGAGCCCTATAAAAATACCTCAAAAAAAATTCACGTTAACATTCCTATTGTCTTTCCTTGAAGCCTTAGTTACATATTGAAGGGCGGGTCGCAAACCCTTCATTTTGAAAAATCGACAACTAGTCGTATACTAAGCCCACCACATGATCCTCAACTGGATGAAAGCGTGTTTTTTATTATCCTACAAAGATAACGGGTCGAACTATAGTCCCCCACATCCGCAATAGAGGAACTTCTAACATATCACAAAATTTGGGACCCAGTCCCTAAATTTAAATTACCAAAAAGCCAACATACGCTATTCAAACAATGGCCTAGCACACGAACCAATGGTTATAGAATATAAAATACATTGTTATTAAAGGCCAAAGCCTGAGTCCCACACCAAATGTTTAAAGAGGGTACATGCCAACGCCTTAAGGACAAAATTATCACCTACATTTCACAACCAAAGTATCACAGCTGGGACATTGTAATAGAGGCTGGAAACCGAGGATGAGTATCTTTCCCCAGGAGAGGCAACAAGACTATAAGTCTTTGAGGGAGCAGACTTTTAAATGGATAGAGGCTTCTTCGACAATAAGACTTCAACAGAAGCCGAGGGATCTGCTACAAATTCTGATAACCAAGAAAGTCATGGTAGCAAGATCATTACCAGCCTGATTATGCTATTTCTTATATGAAGAATGATAGCCTTTCCACCTTTGTGAAGCGAAGGGATCCTTCATTGCAGCACCCAGCTCAAGAGCCTTACATTCCCCTAACGATAGCAGAATAACAAGCTTGCCAACTAAGCTACCCAAATCATCACTATGGATAAGTTCCATAGCAGCATAAGGAACTACTTTCGAGATAACCTCCATCTATCCTGCCTCGCAATCATCAACCCCTTTCGGATAGATACGTCGACAGCTCCACCACCGGCCTTATCACTTCCAGTGACACAACCGGTGACTCCGAAATGAGAAAGGTTAAATTGGTAACCTGCCCACTTTTGGCTCTCCAACATCATCCTATCAAGATTGGCTTTGTGTTCTTTCACTTCGGAAGATAAAGTGGATATCTTCTCCCTTAAGGCAACCACGTTCGGGTTTTTCTCGAAGTCGGACATGGCATATTCACACTTGGCTCGAAGACCCTCAGACTCTTCCTCTTGGGCTCTATCCCTCTCTATTGATCACATCACACACTCACCTCTAAGCTTCTCAATGACTCCCAACAAATCACGAGATCTCCCGTTCACGGCTTATCAACAAAAGCTTACGAGCATAACAACAGTCATGAAGATCTAACAACTCTAAGTCCATATAATTATCCAAATGGTTTTTCCAAGCTGGAGGAGTAATATTTGAAATCTTGAGATGACAGGCAGTAGCATCTTTAAGCTTAGGAACATCAGAGAGGCCTGCAAAACAAAAAAGGAAAGCAAAATAGTGGGTACGCTCCTGATGCAGCAAAAAGAATAGAGACAAACTCAAAAGATGGAAGTTTACCTTCAATCTTAGCAAGATATTGTTTAGAAAAGAGACATTCACCTTCGAAGCAGAATCTTAGCACGAGTGGCACGAGCAGTCGAAGAATCCAATGAGAAAGTTTTCCTCTTACAGAGGCCTGGATGACCCTGCACCCTAGTCTTGCACTTCCTATTATTCATACGAGCAGCTACACTTCCAGGATGCACAAACAAACAATTCACGTTAGGGCCGTCCCTCCAAGAATCTTGCCGTAGCCTCATTCGACTTACAGTACATGGGTCTCCTCGTTAGTCATAAGAGGTTCTATATTAACCGACACAGATGGGGAACGAGTACCGAAGTCTGGAGAAGGTTCCTTGGGAAAAAAGGACAAATCCTCTTCATTCTCAGCATAAACGAAGTTCCTAATAGCCATTTCTATGAAAAGAAAAATTAAATCATATATCAGCATAAAAGAAAGACAAGAAAGGAAATTGGAGAATAACTACCCGAGCCACCCCTAAAGAATCGCAGGTCGTTGCTTGCCATGTTCTTACGAAGATTGGAGGCCAGCCAAAAAAAGGATGGGATCAGGAAAAACACGAACGCTCGTAGGATAACAACCAAGGGTTTTGCTCAATATCAAGGGGAAGCTTATCTTTGTAAGATTTTGAATAGTATTTGTTTTGTTAAAAAAGAAGTCGTGGATATTTAGCAGGAACGATGGAGTTTTGAACATAGAAGAATCTCTCTTTCTAACCCTCGATACGTATACTTTAGAAACAAAATGAGGAATGTGCTACTTCTCCCAGCCTTGCTGGCGAAGGTCAACCATTTTACAAGCGGCGACACAAAATTAAAGACACTTGGAAGAGCTCGACAGTGGGCTCACAACCATAAGCTTTGAACATAACAACAAAGGTAGTAAGCTTGGCACACCTAAAAGGGTTAAGCCTGGATATATGAACTAGAAAATATTCAAGAACCTCACAGAAAAACTTAGTGAGAGCAACCTAACGATTGGAAAGAGAAAATTAATGGGTGTAATTCTGACATATCCAGAAGCATCGAGAATAAATTGGTTGATTTAGGAAGACTCACATGGTATGAATGAAGGACAGAGTAGAGTGCGAGGAATTCATTGAACTCTTCCCTCCAAAAAGTCACAAGTTTGTTTGGCTATAGACTCATTGGCGCTCATGATTGAATAGATGAACGATTATTCGACTTAACCTTAGAGAGAGGGATGACACAGCATTCAAAGAACAAGTTAAAAGGAAAACATGAAGGTAACAAAGGAAAAGAAGAGGCTAGGAGAATAATTTAGAGTTTAGTGAGGAAAGCCTTAACCATCGTCCACTGTGAAGGATGTATGTTTAGCATATCTGGACTTCAAACTAAGCGTTAAAACTGGATGTGAAGTGCGCAAGAACCAAGGTGACTCTTGAATGATTCTACATTTAAAGCTTGTAACTAACCCCCATGACCAATGGGCTTACAATTCAATGGTTGGAGCACGCCTTATTTGGGGTCTTCGATAGATGCTCAAGGATTTGGTTTTAAAGAAGTTAAAAGCAATGCATGTCAAATGCATACATTACATTGATTGGGGGGGGGGGGAGGCTGATAACGTACCCTCCCTCTTTTCGGCTCGAAGGCTCCCACCTTTGATCTCGAAATGAGATCCTCTTCCCTAATTGAACTATGGGAATCTTCGAATAGTTTTTCAGTGGCGACAATCAACTTATTATGGGATGAGAACCATAAGGAAATCTGCCACGTGAAGAGACCTATACCACCTTTGCAAGTAGTCTTCGAAAAATTAGGGCAAAGTCAGACAAAGCAAACCCACGTTACTTCCCGCTTCAACCCAAAGATTGCCCCGCCCAGGTACGATACCATGGTACACATTTCCTAGAATCACCCTTTAAATCGTTAGGGACACCCCCCACGTTACACAACCGGTATTTAGAGCTAGGCCTCGTTCTATCTATCCTATCTTTCCACAACCTAAAAATAGATGTCCCGGTCTCCAGGTATGACGCACTCTCTCATACACACTCATCTAACCTTACTTTCATACTACCAAGTCACACACTATACACTCACAGCCGGGCGGTGATATGTAGTGACGCCCCCGCGCCTTCACTTTAACACGTGTTTTCAATATTGTGTTGAGAACACAAGGTTATGTTAAGACTTGGCAATCCAGCAATCCCACCACAATACACTCTTCGATCCCTTCGAAGGCCCTATAGGTGTCCCATACTAGCACATCATCTCTTCCTACAACTCCACCCAACGACATCTGTAGTCACGTTCAAATCATATTTGGAGGGACATCGAGAACACCTCGTTTAGTACCATTCCTTCATCTTGTAACTAGAGATCTATGCGTTGTTTGCTCAATCAAGAACCCCTGATGAGAAAATCAGTTTCCATCACCACCAGAGCCACTTGCTGGAGAGATAATAAAAATTCTTTCATTTTGCATCAGTTTGTTGCCAGATCCTTAAGGCTGAGCCACAGCTCCAAATAGAGCTACTTTTGAATGAACATTCAAACCTTTAACCTTTTTGCCTCTATCAATTCAGCCTAAAACCGGTGCCTTCCTATTTTAAAGTCGGATTAGGTTTCAATCTGGATACTTCTTCTTGGACGGGTACTCATTATCTTTAGCGTTTGTGTAGTCTCACTACTAAGAGGCAGTTCCTCCAATGGGATTGGCTGAATTAGATTTCACTTTTTAGGTTTCTATTGATTATTGGGGTTCAGCTCCTGAAGCAATTGCATCATAAGTCTTAGAAATAGCACAAGCAATCCACCAGCAGGGCTATGAATTCGTCCTTGATATTAGGGAGATTAGCACCATATACTACTTGATGTCTCATATAATGGAGACAAATCTCATGGAACCCCATAAGCTGTCATCCTAAGCAATAGCGCATGAACGTTTCTGTTCTCATTGAGAATAGATGCATACTCTTTTTTGAGTAAGTGCTGAATGATAATCTTTTGTGTAAATCTAGGATAAAACATCTTATCTTGTTTCTTAGAGTCTTGATATCAACTGGTAACCGGAAGGTCCTCCAGCTTAAAGCACAACAAAATCAACGGTTATACATCTGGTAGACACCTTCCCCCAGTATTTGTCTTCTTGAGATCGTATCTTATCAGGCTAGAAACCTTCCATAGAGAAATTTATTAATGATTGATGCAAAAGATCTCATGGTTATGCAGATGATCTACAATTACCTCAATGATTATACTTGATCTCACTCCAAATGACTCAAGTCACGGATAAAAGATAGAGCTTCCTCTTCAGTTGGGGTTCATCAAATTCTTAACCCTGAATCCTAGGACATATGTTGAGAATTTCTCTGAACACTTCAACATTCATAGAGAACCTTTTGTTGTTGATCTTGAATCGATATGATGCTTTGTGTTTGTTGACGGTACCAAATTGATGCATGTAGATGACTAGAACTTCAGCAGTGATAAGGAATGCAGGATAACATGTTGTAAGAGCAAGGGCATCCAATACTACTTGATAAGTAGGTTCCTTTGGTTTCATTCCAGGATTGATCCTCATGTTACACTTGCCAATGACACGTTGGTTCTCCTAGAGCAACTAAGGCATTGTCCAGTGCACTTTGTTTGATCTTGGTTAGTAAATGGTTTTTGCTAGAGAATTTTCCAATCCAGTTTATATATATCCAAGTTTCTATATGACAACAATATGGAAAGCATTTTAAGCTGATTGATTTTTTGATGCCAGATTATGAATATCCACAATGGATTAAGTCACATTTTGAAAGAGCAACATGTAACACACATAGGAAATAACAAGAGATTAACAAGATTAAATCAACTCTAAAGGTTAATTAATTAACGCCTCCTCAAGCAAATGAACTAATTTACCTCCTTTAGCAAAGAAAGTAATTCGCCTCCTTAAATAAAATAGACTAATTCGCCTCCTTAAGTAAAGAAACTAATTCGCCTCCTTAAGAAAAATAGACTAATTCGCCTCCTTAATTAAGAAATTAATTCGCCTCCTAAAGTCATCAGACTAATTCGCCTCCTTAATTAAGAAAAGTAATTCGCCTCCTAAAGTCCTAGACCCATTCCGCCTCCTAATTAAGAAAATTAATTCAGCCTCCTAGAGACATCATACTAATTTCGCCTTCCTATAAGGTGAGTAATTCGGCCTCCTGAAGGAGGGATATGTCGCCTGCCTAAGGATGATTAATATCGCCTCATATTTAAAAGCTTAATTCGCCTCATAATCCAAGAACACAACGTTTATCATTTTATGCATCAAACATTACTTTTAAAGCAGAGATCTTTATAGTGCCATAACAACACGAAAGCATATAAACATGATTAACCATAGAAATCACCAACAATAATTCAAAATTAACAAGAAACTACAAACTTAATTACACCAAACATGTTTATTTATGTTTCAAACTAAGGTTATAACATCTCAAATGCTTCATTTAAAGCATATAACGAGTAAAGTGTCACTCGTTGGAATCAAACACACAAACTTTACATACAAGACATGGAATTTCTCATACAAATACATTCAACAAAGGTTATAATCACATAATAAACACAAACCCATGACAAATTCTAAGTAATTCCCAATACACCTAATTTTCACAACAAAGAATCAAGAAAATCCTATTTGCTTGTTATCCCCATAACAAACTGGTATAGATCAAAACCCCTCTATCAATTTTGGATTTGGACAACTTTTGATTTTCATGAACCCTAAACCAATTTTTAGGGAAATCGAACTAACCAATGAATTAAAACCAAATTCCTTTTACAGATAGGATGTTTAGATGTAGAGGAACACATTTAAAGTTTACCTTATAGCTTAAAATGGTCTGAATTTCAAGTTCTTGAGTATGACAATTTTTGGGTGAGGAGGGAAAAGAAATTTTTAAGTGTGTGTGTGTTAATAGTGACGAGAGAGAGGGAAAGGGGGTGTTTATGTTAAAACTTTGTGAGTTTGGCACAAATTCCCCCTAAACTATTAACACCTTTCTAATTTTCTTATTAAGATTACTAAGGGATACTATAGTTTAACAATTGGCACAATTAGTCCCTAAAGTTTATACTACAATGCCAACACATAACATTTAAGGCATAAGGAAGCTAAACTTAAGTAACTCCACTTTAATTGTTAACCCGTTATTGTTTAAAACCTTTTTCCTTTATAACAAGCTGATTTTATGAAGAAGAAATTATTTAACATTCTATCCCTCTCAAATAATGACCCGTTTTCTATTTAAAGAGCTGTAGTCGTTGTTTGAGTGGTCAAATGCCTTGAAAAATCATTTTCTGATGAATTACTAAGATGATTATTTTATTTTTGAAAAATCAACACCATGAAAAATAAGATTTCTCTTATTTTGACACATAAGCGCACTGACACGTACACTAATAGATAAAGAAAGCGCGGGTTGTGTTGCAAAGTAAACACAAGCCTTTGCATGGTCATAAAGTAGACCATGCCCGAGAATAAATTCCCGTTGAGAGGTCAACTTTTCTTTTTGAAATACTTGCCTTTAAGATGATGACCGGGTTGCTATCAGAAATAATAGCAAGCTAATTTTTGGCATGTTTTAAAAGCTTTTAAACTTGTGCTCGAACTTCATTTACAACCTCTTATCATTATTAAATGATATTTCTAAGGCCGTAAATGTTATCGATTTTCAGAAGACATGCAAGAGATACATATTTTTATATTTTTCTGATTTTTTAATTTTCTTTTTGAAAATTTTATATAAAAGAATTTTTTTTATGTTTTTATGCTTTCTTATGTACATATGATACAAGATATATTGCGAGTAACCACCTTTACTCTTCCTGTTCCTCCGCCATACGTTTTAGCGTTTCCGGAGACATGCTTCTCATACCGAGCTTTTCGATCAAGAAATTGAATCTTTCTCTTGGCAAGGGTTTGGTAGAGATGTCAGCCAGTTGATATTCCGTCCAAACAAAGTAGATTTCACTATTCCATTCTCTACCCGCTCCTTTATAAAATAGCATCGTACATCAATGTGCTTGGCTCTTGAGTGTTATACGTCATTGCAGCATAGAGCAATCGCACTTTTGTTATCGCAATACAGAGGAATCTTATTAAATTGAAAACCATAATCTGTTAGCTGTGAACGCATCCATAGGATTTGAGCACAACACCCAGATTAGGCAATATATTCCACCTCTATACCCGATATCGCAGTGCTCTTTTGCTTTTTGGATAAAAACCCGATTATCGCAGTGCTCATTTGCTTTTTGTGCAGACTAGCTAACAAGTTTTATATACACCAAGAATGAGCGCTTCCGTAATGTACTATGGCGTCTAGTCCACTTGACACCGTAATATTAATCTATATCCCGTTACCCACGTTGATCTTCATCTGCATATGCTGTAAGAGTACATACCAAGTAATCCTTAGAGTACTAGAGACCGCATGTATAATGGTTTCCTCATTATAGGTATCTAAAAGGATCTGTTTAACTGCATTTAAAGTTCTTTTTCGGTAGGCTTACCCCTGTATACGTGTGGCTCATACGCGCAGACGCATAAATAAGGTCAGGTCTACTGTATAAAGGATTACACGAGGGATAGCAATCATGCCACAAAGTAAAAAGTGTACATACAACAGGCGACCCTGTAGATCTTTATCCAATTTACTCTTTCTAACCATATGTGTGTCAACATAATTTACAAGTCATCAAACCCTATTTGATTAATTATTTCAGAATCATAATTTTGACTGTTTATGGAAGATACCTCAAGAGACTATGATATATATGTAAAATCCTAAAAAGAAATAAAAAATCCCCATCATCGACATCATGACTTAGAGGTCCATCTAATTAGTAAACACATTACACGAAAGGAAACCTAGTATTAGTGGATGTCAATATTATATCGACAACGATAAATTTATACCAGTAATAAGTCTTCCTTGCTAACCCGAGTGTGAAGCTACTGTCGGATCAAACATGCACCTTTTTGGAGAAATGATGTGAAATGAGAAACTTACACATGTCGTACCATGCACTGTGCAGTTGAGACCGGTAAGAGACTTTTTTAGCTATACAACATGCATGGTTGTCCTTTATCAGACAAATCCATCTGGTGTAAGAAATGTATACCTATTACTTTAAAGCTCGCCTCAAGTTAAGAAAGAAGCCGTATTTAACGATCGCATTGTGGAAAAATCGTCATAATTCCTTGTTGGCAGCATTTCAATGAAATGATACGATTGGCGCTCTATTCTATGTAAACTCGGTGCAATGTGTACCGTACCGCCTAATTTTGGATTGCGCAACAGAAATTTACCAATAGGGGTGTTACTAAAAAGCACACTACACCAAGTATAAATATAAAAGCGTATCCAAATGACACATTTTACAAATAATGTGTTCTATTCTTATAATCAGAAAAATGCGTTTATGATCCCCACATATAAGGAATCGTAACACAACCATTACCACATTTGAAAGACAATTGTTATCAAATTAAAGACAATGTATTTAAAACACAATAAGATGAGAGATATTTTAGGAAAGACAAGGAACACACGAAGTAAGTCCATTCACCAAATCATCGACACCTGACACCTCCCACGACATCTTATCCTTCATCCATGTTACCTAAGATAAAACATGTTTATAAAACGACAACAAAATTGTTGAGAGAAAGTCATAGAGTATATAAAATAAACAATAAGTAAAAAACTTTCATTGAACACATATAAGTTCTCAATAAAACATTTCAACGAATACAAATGTATAACATCTCTTTTCTTTCACTACATATAAGCTCATGACACCCGAATGAAAACAATACATATATCCTATACATATGTCAATCTGCCCTAGAACAAAGTATAGTTGTCTATACATAACTACATCTAAATACAAATGTTCTGTTATTTAATGACAAGGAGTTTACAAAGGATCCAACCCCGTACAGGGTTGTAAAAACCTAATAGATCTATTTAATTCATTAGCGTTTGGACAAGGTTTGTACAAAGGATCCAGACCCCGTTACAAGGACTTCACAATAAGCTACATAATGTTGAAACATGATCATAATCTGGCCAGCATACCAAAAATCAATATGTGCCGATTTATAAAACAAACATGTAACCCCCACTGTCGGTTATTATAAAAAAACAATCAAAAGATTTAAAAGCGATGCTATGAAACTCAGCTTAAGCAAAATATCTAATTCAAATCAAATCAACAAGTTCATAATAACTTCACGTCTCAACCTCGACCTATATAATACATATATATGCAGAACGTGACTAAAAGTATGGGTGAGGTTTTACCCACCAACATAACAATCAAACGAGCATAATAAATAATAACAAAAAAAATAAAAATCTCTATAACTGATGATCAAAATCTAAAAATATATAACAAACGCTTAAAACTACAAAAGCAAACTCTACAGTGGGACGCAAAACATAAAAACACAACGCACCCACAAATTAACCACAATTATCGTATTTGCTATACGGTTACGCTTTGTTTACCATAAAGTTTCTATTTTTAGAAAGTTGCCGAAAGTAAGGATAATATAATCCGAACTTCATATTTCATTATAAATTAACTAACATTACGAACCCTTTGCTCATTATAAACCATATTCAAAAGTATATGCAAGTTTGACTTTCAAAAGTCAAACTTCGTAGTTGACTTTTTACACCAAAAATTACCAATCTAATTATGGCCATAAAACGTTTGTTATTAAGAGGTACGCGACGAGCAACCTAGCGAAACGTAGCTAAAGGCAAACTTAGTTAATGCAAAACCCTTTAAAACATCATTTTTGACTTCAAAACAACCATCAAAACGTGTTTAACAAGCCTTTTTATGTATACTAAAATCATCAAACTTCAATAAATAATCGAATATACTTTTAATATTTTCGCACTTGAATCCTATAACATATATCGTATAAACACGCAATAAACTAAAAATAACATTTGGACAAGCTTAAATAGAAGACTTACAGCAAGCTTGACACAATAGAAATCAACACAAAAACTCGTTTTGGTTTCCCCCTTGTGGTTCAAGTTCGGACGCAACCCACACAACAAAACCAAAATCTTTTTCAACAAAACCCACTTGCAAGAACACTTATCTAACCTTAATAAACCTTCCTTTTAGATCAAAACTTCAAGAACTTAACCCAATTTCTATTTCACAAAATACCCATTGCATGTGTAATATTTTTAGTGGGATGTGTAGGTCTTGATTAAAGGATTAAGAAAATGTAATCGGATTGTATTGCATGTCAAAATCCGGCAACGGTGGTGGTGTTTGGGTGGTGGCCGGTCGTGGGTTCAAAGGGAGAGGACAAGGAGAATTTTTTTGTAAAAGAAATACTTATGTGTGTGTGGTGATATATATAGGGGTATAGTTTGATCACTTGCCATATTTAGTCCCTCCATCCTCCATAGTCCCTCAAATTTAGTACAAAGTTGTTTTCTTTTGTTTTATAGTCGGCCAAAAAGCTCGGGTCACACCACATTCGTAAATATTTTTATTCCGTCCTACTAAATTTATTTTAAAACATTTAATAAAATCTTAAATCATGTAAATCTTGATTCTTGACATGCTTTTTACAAAAACACGGGGAAAAGCCATAAAATAAAAAAATAAAATAATCACGCTCTCGGAGAAAAATATAAATTTTTCTAACTTTTTCAGACGCTAAAAACAAATAGAAACTCATTCACGGCTTGTAATTTCCCAATAAATGGAAATTTTCACCAAACCTTATATAGCATAAATGACTAAAATCAATTATGTTGTAGAATAATTATCATAGCTCGGTATAAGCGTTGACCTGAAACTCGGGTTGTTGCATTCTACTCTCCTTTAGGGAGCGTCGTCCCGGTGCTCAGCTTGACTTATCCGCGCTTCCTCGCTTCATCGTTACTCGTAAAGAGATGAGGGTACTTATTCTTAATCTGATCCTCATGTTCCCAAGTAAATTCTGGACCTCTTTGCGAATTCCAACGAACTTTAACGATAGGTATCCTACTTTGCTTAAGCCGCTTGACTTCTCGATCAACAATTTCCACTAGCTTTTCGATCATGTGCAACTTATCATCAAGTTGAATCTCGTCCATCGGAATGACAATGTCACCTTCCGCTAAGCATTTCTTGAGATTTGAAACATGAAAAGTATTGTGAATCCCTTTCAACTCTTCAGGTAGTTCCAACGTATAAGCCACAAGAACGACTCTAGCTAGACTCTTGAATGGCCCAATGTAACGTAGACTCAACTTTCTGCGCTTTCCAAAATGCACAACGCCCTTCCAAGGCGATACCTTGAGCAATACCATATCACCGACTTCAAATTCCAACGGCTTAGATCTTCTATCCGCGTAGCTTTTCTGATGACTACGGGCAGTTAACAAGCGGTTCTTAATTTGAACAATCTTCTCGGTCGTTTCACGAATCATTTCTGGACCAGTGAGTTGACTATCTCCAACCTCACTCCAGCAAACAAGTGATCTACATTTCCGTCCGTACCAAGCCTCATATGGTGCAGCCTTAATACTCGCGTGATAACTAGTGTTGTATGAGAACTCGACCAAAGGTAAATGTCGATCCCAACTACTTCCAAAGTTGATCACACAGGCACGCAACATATCTTCAAGCCTTTGTATAGTCCTTTTGCTTTGACCATCCGTTTGAGGGTGGTAAGAGGTACTTATATCCAAATTTGTCCCTAACGCCTTTTGAAGCGAAATCCATAATCTAGACGTAAAATGGCTATCTCTATCCGAAATGATTGATATAGGAACACCATGCCTACACACAATCTCCTTCAAATAAAGTTGCGTGAGTTTCTCTATAGTATCAGTCTTCTTTGTCGGTAGGAAATGAGCTGATTTGGTCAATCGATCGACAACCCATATCGTATCATACCCACTCGGCGTTCTAGGCAGTCTACTAACAAAATCCATAGTGATCCTTTCTCATTTCCAAACAAGAATCTTAGGTTGTTGCAGCAACCCAGACGGTTTCTGATGCTCAGCTTTAACCTTTGCACAAGTTAGACACTTGCTAACATACGTAGCAATATCAGCTTTTATATTCAGCCACCAATACAACAACTTCAAATCTTGATACATCTTGTCTGATCCCGGATGGATAGAATACTTAGACTTATGTGACTCGTGCATAATCAAATCCCTTAATCCACCGAATCGCGGCAACCAAACACGATTTTCAAAACAAAGCGTTCCATCGGGCGAAACTTAAATATTTGCTTAATCAATCTCCCTAAATTTCTGGCCTTCACATTCTTCTTATTCATCGCTTCCTTTTGAGCTTCAAGGATTTGCTTAGGTAGATCGTTGTGAACAGTCATCATCAAAGCTCGAACACGTAATGGCTTAATCCTTTCCTTCTGACTTAAGGCGTCAGCCACAACATTCGCTTTTCCAGGATAATAACGAATCTCACAATCATAATCACTTAACAACTCAATCCAGCGATGTTGTCTCATGTTAACCACTTTCTGATTCAGAATATATTATAGGCTCTTGTGATCGGTAAAAACCACACACTTCATTCCATACAAATAATGTCTCCACAACCTAAGATCAAAAACAACGGCTCCCAACTTCAACTCATGAGTAGCGTAATTCTCTTCGTGTGTCTTCAATTTTCGGGAAGCATACGTTATCACCTTTTACCGTTGCATCAACACGGCTCCATAACCTTTAAGTGATGCATCGCAATAAACCACGAAATCTTCTGTTCCTTCGGGCAACGCTAAGATCGGTGCACTACATAATTTTTACTTTAGTGTTTGAAAAGCTTCCTCTTCTTCCTTACCCCACTCGTACTTCTTATCTTTCTAATTTGATGTAGTTAGAGGCTTGGAAATCATAAAAAACCCTTCAATAAACCTTTAATAGTATCCAACCAATCCTAAAAATTGTCTCACTTCAGTTGGTTTTATCGGTGCAGCCCAATTCCTAATGGCTTTGATCTTTGCAGGATCAACATGAATACCATTATGATCAATCACGTGACCAAGGAATTATATCGAATCCAACCAAAAGTCACACTTAGAAAACTTGGAATACAATCTCTCCTTCCTAAGCAACATTAAAATAATCTTCAAATGCTTTCCATGCTCTTCTTTGTCCTTGGAATAAACCAAAATATCATCGATTAACACAATGATGAACTTATCAAGATATGGCTTGCATACTCAGTTCATCAAGTCCATGAATATAGCAGGCATATTGGTCAATCAAAATAGCATTACTTGAAACTTAAAGTGAGCATACCGAGTTCTAAATGCAGTAATTGGAATGTCCTCTTCTTTAATGTAAAGCTGGTGATATCCTGATCACAGATCGATCTTAGAATATACGCTCAAACCTTGAAGTTGATCAAGTAAATTGTTGATTCTCGAGAGAGGATAACAATTCTTAACAGGAAACTTGTTTAATTCGCGGTAATCAATACACATTCGAAAAGACCCATCTTTCTTTTTCACGAACAACACTGGTGCTCCCTACGGTGACGAACTCGGATGAATAAATACTTTCTCCAACAGCTCTCATAATTGCTTTGACAACTCTCTCATCTCAGACGGTGCCAAATGATATGGTGCACGTGGAACACGTGCATCCCCGTACTAAGATCAATTCAAAATTCTAACTTTCTCGCGGTGGAATCCTGTCAATTCCATCAGGAACACCTCAAAAGTCTGAATTACATGCATCTTCATCCAATCGCTTTCTCCTCTTTGGTTTCTTCTCAGTCACATGTGCCAAAAACAAATGACAACCTCATTCGATATACTTACGGGCTTTAATACAAGATATGAACTTTAGTCAGGACATACCTTTGTCACTTTTGACTGTCAACGTCTTGTTTCTGTAAGGTATACGAACAATCTTCTCACCAAAAACGATAACGACATCTTGCTTGACAAGCCAATCCATACCAATTATAATGTCGAACGTACCAAGCTCAATTGGCATGAGATCGATTTCAAAAAGATGGTTCACTAAATTCAAAGTGCAACCTTTTAAAACAGTGTTCGTACTAACTATCCTTCCATCGGCTAATTCTACCTCGTAATTGGTATCTATTTTAACCGGATCTATATCAAGCATGGAACTGAATCTAGTGTCCACAAAACTCCTATCGGAACCGAATCAAATAAAACAGAAGCATGGCGTTTATTGAGTAGAAACGTACCCATAACCACATTCGGACCTTGCGGCTCCGCATCCTTAATCACAGAAGCTCAGCTACGAGCTTCTCTAACTTCCTCTTTCTTAACTTTCTTTGGGCATCGGTTCCTCGTATGACCTTGGTCACCACAATCATAACAAGTCCAAATAGGCTAAGCGTTTGCACCCGTGGCAACATTCTTTTCCTTGCAATACCTCGCTTTGTGCCCAATCTTTCAACACTTGTGGCACTTGTTCGTACATTAACTAACATGACGAGTAAAACAACGTTCACACACAGGAAGTAACCTAGAAGACACCTTTCCCTCATTCGGAGCAGTAGTCATAGCTCACGCGTTCCCTTGCTTTTAATTATTCTACGAAGATTGGCGTAAGTTATCCTTGTGGTTGCTCTTACCACTACCGTTCCCACTTTGAAAGTTCTCCCACTTTCGCTTATTCCCTTCAAGAATCCTTTCATTCCTAGCTTGCAACTTTTGTTCCATCAACTTATGTGCCATACGCACAGCTTCATTCAAATTGGTAGGCCTAGAAAAAGTAACTTCACCCTTAATGTTATCAGTCAATCCTCGGATGTAAGCATCGATTTTCACACTTTCTGGCTTGACCATTCTTGGACACATCAAAGCTAACTCATTAAATATTTGAGTATAAGCCACCATGTTATACTCCTTGACCTTCAGGTTCCACAACTCATTTTCCATCCTTTGCAGTTCTTCAGCAGGACAAAACTCCGTTGTCATCAATTTCTTCATCTCAGTCCACCCCATTTGGTTAGCAACATCTCATCCCAAAATTGCGACTTTAGAGTTCCACTAAGTCAGTGCAGGTCCTCGCAGTGTAGCATCATCAAACTTAACTTTCTTATCTTCTACACACTCGCTTATCCCAAAAGTCATTTCTGTTTTCTCAAACCATCTTCTAAGCTTAACAGCTTCTTCGGCACCACGGAAATTATCAGGGTTACACTTCATGAATCCAGCAAAAAGTGCATTCTCGAACAATAGGTGTAGTAACTTGACCCCTAGCTTGTCTAGATCTACTAGCATTATTCCCGGCATTCGCATGTCTTGCCCGCTCAGCAGTGATAGCGGCATCGACACTTTCTTTGATCATTCTCCGAACAGCAGCTTGAGTCAAAGGTGCAGACTTTGGAGGCATGATTCTATTACATCACATAGAAAACAACTTGATAAGCATTCATAACATGATATACTCATAACATGGTACAAAGACAAATCAATCACAACCACAGTCACACAACATCAAGTAGTAATCAAAAGATAGTCATTTATTATTCATCACAGAAGAGTTAATACGTAGTTGCATTGTGTCACAAAATGATAGAAATCGTTACAACTAATAGCATCAAGTCTACTAACCGAGGATTTAGTTTAGTGATTACACAATAAAGATACTACTAATGAAACTAAACTACTAAGAGTCACGAAAGGATCCTCGCGGCTCAGATGATGGACTCTCCTCATCTTCAACCAGAACATCAATAGACTTATTCTGTCTTTCTTCAAACATAAATTCCCTACGAATCATCTCCTGATAGAACTCATGAGCTTAAACTCTAGTCCAATAGAGGTCTCTCTTGACTCGTTCGTTCTGCATACAAAGAAGTGTGTTGCTAAACCATGTTTCTTCCAGTTCCTTCTTCAACTTCTTACACTCAGCTCCCTCTTCAGCATTACTAAGCTTTCTAACTAGATTCTCCATTGCAGCCGTTCCTTCTTCCATACTAGATCGCACTTCATTACCCAAATTCAAAATAAGCTTACCATAATACTCGCCCTTTGCTTTCCCTTTCTTTTCGACTAATACATGGGCTGTCTCGTGACCACACAGTCGTCTTGAAAGAGAAGTCGTCTGACCAAAAAGAGAGTTAATGTCCCTCCTCATGATACCAGGCAACAGACCATCATTGTCCTCTCAAGGGAAAGGGGCAGTAGACGACTCACCTATCTCTTGGACACTAGCAGGCACAGTCTCATCCTAGGGCTCAACCGTGTCCTCAATCTCAATCACATCCTCAGGCTCTGAATCAGAAGCAGGTGGCGGTGGGTTAAGAGGATCCACCTCTTCATAAGGAAATGTCAACTCTGGTTCATTCTCATCTTCTTCGTCATATATATCCATATCTTCTTCTTCTTAAGGTTCTTCTTCTTCCTCAAATTCTTCCTCTTCTGGGTCCTCGTCTTCATCCACTAAGACAGGCTCAGGAATAGCAGGAATAGGATCGGGTAAATTATCTACACGATCGGGAGGAATTAAGTTTGCCATGATAATCTAGAAAATATCATATAATACTTATTCAATAGTGTTCCAATAAGAATACTATTATCCAAAATAATAGTTCGCATAAATGCGCAACCAACAAAAATTCACAATTTGAGGCATTGTTGTTCAATATATATCTCAAATATACTCCAAACATATATAATAATTATTATTATATAATCACATAACAATCTATGCATACAACACATGCATAAATATATCAATACATAACAATTTATGCATACAAAACATGCATAAACATTCCTTCTCTTTCTATATGTAACCAATGGCAACGAGGAGTCTTGGTGTGCGTGTAGAAGCGTTATAGTTTAGATTTTCAAAAACTCGACCTAGTTTTTTATAACCTTAGGCTCTTGATACCACTCTGTAACACCCCCATTTTTGGATTGCGCATCGGAAATTACAATGGGTGTTACTAAATAGCACAATACACCAAGATAATAGAAAATAACCCAAATGAGATGATTTACAAACATGTGTTCCATTATTTAATCAGATAAAATGTGTTTAGGTCCCCACAAGAATCCTAACCACAACCATTACAACATTTGAAAGATAATTGTTTCAAATTAAGACATTGTTTTTAAAACACATTAAGACATTGTATTTGAAAGACAAGGAACACATAAGTAGTCTTTCACCAAATCATCACATGAACGACACCTCCACGCCATCGTTGCCTTCATCTTTGGTTACCTGGGATAAAACATGTTTAAAATGTCAACAAAATTGTTGAGTGAAATTCATAGAGTTTAAAATAATCAATAAGTAATAATCTTTGAACACATAATTAGTTCTCGGGAAAACATTGCAACGAATACAATGTATAACATCTCTTTTCTTTCACTCATTAAGCTCATGACACTGAACGTTAACAATACATATATCTTTTCATATGTCAATTTGCCCCAGAACAAGGTATTATTGTCATATACCTACTACTTCTAAATACAAAACGTCTGTTTGACTGGGTGTTCACAAGGATTCAGACCTGGACGGGGTTCTCAAACCCAATAGATCTATTTAATGAATTAGTGTTCACCTCACAAGGCGATTAACGGTTCATGAAATAAGGGACTTCTACAATAGCTACTTATGCGAAAACATTCTCATAATCGGGTCCAGCTTACCATAAAATCATATGAGTTTGATTTTATAAAACAACATGTATCCCCCTCCTGGGTTTATTATAACAATCAAAAGATTTAAAATGCGAGGCTATGAACTCACCTTAAGCAAAAGATTCCAATTCAATCAAATCAACAAGCGCAAATAACTTCACGTCTCAACCGCGACCTATATAATACATATATAGTGGTACGTGACTAAAGTAAAATAATTCATATAATGCATACTTGTATATATAATTATATATCTATTACGTATATATAATCATATACTACAATCTCCAAGTGCGACGCAAAACATTTTACTTCGACGCACTAACAATAACACAACGTTTACCATAAAGTTTCTATTTTTAGAAAGTTGTTGAAAGTAAGGATAATATAATCCGAACTTCATATTTCATCACTAATTAACTAACATTACGAACCCTTTTCTCATTATAAACCATATTCAAAAGTATACGCAGGTTTGACTTTCAAAAGTCAAACTTCGTAGTTGACTTTTACACCAAAAATTTACCAATCTTAATTTGGCCGTAAAATCTTTGTTATTAAGAGTTACGTGACGAGCCACCTAGCGAAACGTAGCTAAAGGCGAACTCTATCACTTTTCATTATAAAAGTTAAATTTCAAAAAAAATTCGACACGCTATGGGGCGGTCAAACTTGACGTGTCCATAATCCATTAAAATGACATTTTTGACTTAAACCAACTATCATAACATGTTTAACTAGCCTATTTATATATACTAAAACCATCAAACTTCAATCAATAATCAAATATACTTTCAATATTTTTCGCACTTGAATCTTATAGCACATAATACATAATACGCAATATCGTCAAATTAATGACACAAAAATGTAACTAGAATACTCACAAAGCTAAAACAATAACTGGTTTTGGTTCCCCCTTGTGGTTCAAATTCGAACGCAAACCTAAACAACTAACACAAAGCTTTTTTAACAAACCCACTTTCAAATAACACTAATCTAACAACCATAAACCTTCCTTTTAGATCAAAACCACATAAACTCAACCAAATTTCTAACTTCCAAAATACTTATTGCATGTGGGATTTTCTTAGTGGGATATGTAGGTCTTGATGAGAGGATTAAGAAAATATACTTGGATTGTATTGCATGTCAGAAAATTGACGGATTTGGGTGGTGAGAGTGGGTGGCCGGTCGTGGAGTTCAAAGAGGGGACAAAGGAAGACAAATTTTCTAAAGAGTAAAAATGAGGAAGTATGACTTCCTTTTAAAAGAAACAAGTTTAGCATTTAACACAAATGGCCCCTCCTTCCTTAAAGTCCTTCTATTTTTAGTAGAAATGTTTTTATTTTGTTATATTAGCCGACCAAAGACTCGGGTCACACCACATTCGTAAATATTTTTATTCCGTCCCACTAAATTTACTTTAAAACATTTAATAAAACTTTTAATCATGTAAAACACGACCTTTAAACACAAAAACCATAAAATATAAAAATAATTTAATCACGCTCTTGGAGCGACATTATAAAATTTTCTAACTTTATCAGGCACTAAAAACGAATAGAAACTCAATCACGGCTTGTAATTTCCTAATAAATAGAAATTTTCACCAAACCTCATATAGCATAAACGACTAAAATCAATTACGTAGTAAAATATTTATCATAGCTCGGAATAAACGTTGACCTGAAACTCGGGTTGTTGTAGGTTCGGAGTCATGAGCTCGATGCAATAAAAACTTATACATTGTATATGTTACAATGTCTCCCGATGAACTACACTTGTGTTCTATGTTTATTACTCATTTATTTACAAACTCTATGGATTCACTCAACATTATTGTTGACGTTTTTCGCATGTTATCTCAGGTTTTTTAGGTATTTTGCTCGGAAGGAAGCCGCACGGATATGTACTTTGAAGACTCTACACATTATACATTCGACGAAACTTAATTTTTGAAAAACACTATGCTTGTAAAGACTTTTTCTTATTTATATTCGATGAAAATTTTATCTAAACTTTATGTTTTGTCTAAACACTTGTGGTATTTTTGTAAACCGTTTGAGACATGTTGTAACTCTGATATTTTAATACATCGAATGTGAAACTTATTTTAAAACGTCTCTTTTGAGGTCATTTTCGTAACCAGTACTTTGTGGCTATGAAGTCGCGCCCTCGGCCCGGGTGTGACAGATTGGTGTAGACTATGAAGTAGCATCCCATGTTGTATTCAATGCGTGCTGAATTTTAGGGATGTTAAACTCAACCTCTTTAGTGTGAGCGTACCAAAGCTTAAGATGTGATTTTAAATCTTTAAGCTTGGTATGAAGAGGTTTGGACTGCTCTAAATGAGAAATAGCAGCCCACTTCTCCTTAATAATGTCTTCAAAATCAATTCGATCAAACCAAGAGTTAAATTTTTTAAAAGGTATCAAACCGAAATCATTTGTTTTTGTAATGAAGTAGAATGCGATTATGATACGACCATAATCTATCAAGAGCAACGACCTTCAAGTCTGTATTGGAATGGAGGACATCATTCGAGATAAGGAAACAATCTAACTTTCTCATCTTAGACCCTACTTTATTCACCCAAGTAAAATGTCGAGCACCCATAGGAAGATCAATCAAGATGGTGTCATGGATGAAAGAGTTAAATATTGTAGCATCCCCGCAAGAAAAAGTAGAGCCAAACCTCTATGATTCACTTCTAACTTTATTTAAATCACCAAATAAAATAACTCTTCCGATGTAATCTTGAATAAATACACGAAGATAAGACCATAAGTTTGATTTATCCAGCTGATGTTGTGGACAATAAACATTGATGATATAGTAGTCGTCAACTAAGATTTTCCACTTCCCTTCTACGATGATGTAATTGTCACTATACCATATTCTATTTTTGGCAAAAGCGTTAGGATCCCACAAAGTAACCAAACCACCAGACCTTCCTCTCGCCATACTACATGTATAGTCGAACTTGAAATTACCCCACATAGATCTTAGTTGAAAAAACCTCCAACTTAGAAATCTTTGTTTCTTGAACACCAAGGATATGAACGTTGCATTTAAAACATAATTCTTTGATCTAAACACGCTTCTTACAGTTCCTGGAGCCACGAATATTAATAGAAAGAATATTCATTTATCAACGATCGACACACCTATACCATTAATCAAATGCCTAAGATATTTTTTACACCCTTTAGCGTCATAGCCAAGATCCCCACCCACTTCAATCATCCGATTAATTTCATCAATAAAAGAAAAGCCTCTTGGAAGGATCTTACGGGTTTAAAATTGTTTAATACTGCACCTAGGTTTTGTTTAGGATAAGAGGTTAGGTCAACTTCAAGTTTCTAGGACCACTTGTAATTTCAATATATATTCAAGTCAAATTATAGCATTTCGCTTATTATTGGCTTATTCTCTGCTTGTTGTTACTGCTTATATGCTTATTTATCCACTATTAGCCTAAAATGAACTAGTTTACGAGTTTATTTTATAGCCTGATTTAAAACCTTTTAAGTTTTTATATACACCATTTACACTTCAATACTACACTTTAAATTTTTTTTTGGATTAGAGCAGAATTTTATACTCACTTACACGTCCTAAACGTACCACTTAAACACTTTTATAATTCAAACCAAAATTCACCATGCTACATATATGTCCTATGAACCTCTCATAGCTCTCCCAAAGCCATTACCTTTTTAAAAATACCCTTTAGAAATTCATTAATTCAATAGTGTCCAAAATTCGTTCAGAATCTAACCTTCTAAAAGTATGGCACTAGCTGACCACTTTAGACCTCCTTTCATGCTTAGAAAAAATTCAGAGGTCATACGCAATATATAAACTAACTTCCACGCGATTTTCAGCCTCTAACTAGATGTCTAAATATTTTTAGAAAAATCAAAACCAAAACTGAAATTCGTCACTGTTTTACACACTGATTTTGTAATGCCCTTTTGACCTACTTCCCGACCATAAAAACTCACGAGGCCAACTTTTCGGGAAAGTAGACTCTCTGGGGTTATCTCCAGTATATTGTAAATTATTTATTTGATAATTTATTATTGAGTTATGCTCGTTACAAAACTGCCTAACTTTCTGCAGTGAATTAAACATCTAATTCGGGCGATCTAGACCTAAATACATGATCAAATCTCATAACCAATTAAACTAATGATCAAACAATCATTATTACTTCATAAACTTCTAGAAAAATTAAAGCCCTAATTTATAAACCCTAATTTATAAACCCTAATCCATCAAGTTTAAAATTACATAAATTGAAAATTACTTAACTAGAATTACACAAAGATTAGAAATTACCTTAAAAGAAAACCCTAGCTCTCTTTTTTTTTTATCCTTGCATCGGCCAAACAATGAGGGGGAAGGGTTTGGGATTAGTTTGGTATTTATAGGCCACAAAGAAATCCCTAGATAAATCTAATTACAATTTGAATTTCAATTCAACCTTTTCTTTTCTCTATTTTCAAATTACTATTCATGCTTATAAAAATAATTTTTTTATTAATTATTTACCTTCACTACCTTAAGTTTATAAAATCCAAGCTACATTTGGTAAACCATGTTTCTTGATAACTACATTCTAAAATAACTTTTCATGTCCAAATACACTTTCTACTTATGGATAGTTTACCAAAACTCCTTATTTTAAACAACTCATTTCGGTTCACCAAATGACACGCGTCTCATTTTAATTCATCACCTAGGCACCACATTATTAACCAAAACAATTCTCTCAGAATACCCAATCAATTCCATTATCACTAATAAGTGATGTAAAATGAGCTTTTCTCCATCCAAATAACTCATTTCTCTAACTTAACTCCCAAAACCTAAACTTATCTTAAATTACTAACATAAAAATACGTATACGTAATAAGACGTAACACATTTTAACATGGAATGCTCAGAAATCTCCAATAATCTTTCACTTGTCACTCAAAAGTGAACGAAATGAAACTCACCAACTTCATCACCATTTCCAATCCAAGGAGATGTTCACACTAAAAAATGATCTACCAATACCATCATAAACACATAATAATCATACTAAACCGCATCATAATCACATAACCATACAGTAACAAACACCATCCTAATCAACACTAACGGCTTGACTAACCTGCTCAAGCATGGTTCAAGTCTCACCCTCCGATTAGGAAATCTCGCGTCCCGAGATTTAACTAAATTCAACTCTATCATTACGCAAACAATTAATCGAGGATACTTATCTTTCAAGTGGTCCTCCTATACCCATGTTTAATATCAAGTAGCACTTTGAATTCCAACAATTTACAACCATAACATTCCCATAACGAGTTAAACTTCCCCCTTGACCTCATTGATCCTGCGTTCCCAAGTAAGTCTCTGACCGATGCTTCGAATCCCAACGAACTTTCACAAATATTTAACATACTCTGCTTTTATTCATGACCTCATTGTCCACAACCTAAAACGTTTTCTTTGACAAAACAAAGAGTCTTGTCAACCTTTAATCTCGACTACTTCCACATTCCGAATCCAACGCTATGGACTTTGCTTACCTCCACAAGTGCAATAGTAAACAACACATCAATCCCAAACGAAAAGAAGCATCCCACTACATGAACCTCGCTCGTCATCGAGAAAACTCATCAAAACCCTTAAGTTGTTATAACAACGTGTTTTATATCTTAACCTCGCAACTCATCAAACAAGAACTGTCTTGAAATTAAGATATAAGATGTTACAAAGCACAATGATTCTAAAGAATCCAAGACGCAAATTCAGGTTACTTCAAATTTCAATTCAGCACCGCCCAATCTAATTCTGAGACACTGCTCATAAGACAGAATTCTCAACCGAACTATAGGCCCAATCCATCCAAGGATCTCAAATGGTCCTACATAACTCGGTTCTAACTTGTCTCTTTTTCCCAAACGTACTACACCTTACCGGGAGACTTCAACCACCCATAACCTACCAGCATTATTTCAAAAGTTTCCCAACACACCAAGCTAACTATTTTGTCATTTAGCTACCACAATCCATTCTGTATTACAACTAATCATTGTGGCGTCATGTTCTTGTATCAAATTCCCCGATCCATTCCAATCTCTCACTCCCTCCAGTATCTCACGGCCCATAAACACGGTAACCTACATTCCTTTCCCAAATCCAAGGATGTTCGAATGAAACGCACATCCAATACTCGAAAATGAGAAATCCCAAACCATAATAGAAGAAACTCATCATCGACAAAATAGAGAAGTATCCAGCCCCCTCGAAATACCTTTAACAGACCACCATACATCGTCCAAAACATACTAGAAATGGGGTGATTAGTCATCCATTGACTACAACCCAAATCGCATCGTAGCCATACTCACATCGTGTAAATTGAAATAAATGTCCCTTAGTTATCCATCCCCACATAGACTCGGTAACATCAGGTTGTAGCACAACAATCCCGGCAGACCTTGGATACGCAACCATTCGATAGGGTTAACCTAAAACACACAACACGTATCCCGCGTCAGGATGGATAAACTACGTGTCATATACGCCTCTTCAATCAACCAAGGTCCTTACAACTCTCAATGGAGATCCGAACCTGTGTCGAACCAATATGAACCACTTCGATCTCTTTTTCACACTCGTTGGGCCAAGCCACGCAACATCTAGTTGACAAGGGGTTTGTTTGGTTCTTTTGCTTTGGAACATCCTTATCTTATGCCACCAACATCCCCCCCTTTTCTCAAACCTAGATCGGATCATCTCTACAACTATCTCGAACTCTTCTGGCTTCACTCCCTTCTCCCGCTACCATGTAACAACACATCTACATTTGCATTTCCAGATGGTACAATGCCTCGAAATCAAACTCACTAAATAACATGTATCAATCATCTTTGCCTCACTGTTCAATCCTTCCGATTGAAAGGTGTTGGAGACATTTCAGGAGCCCGATAGAGACTCTTCAGTCCTCGTTCACTTAATGCCTCTAGCATTATAAGGCAAAACCTACCACGTTAGTCATGTAATCCTTCATAAGAACCTTCAGTTGCCGCGACGTACAAGCAATCACCTTCTCCCTTTTTCCATGCATGCTTCCAAATCCTTGCTTCGCGCGTCATAATATACTACGAAATCGTCTGCTCCTTCTGGCAATGCCAAGATCGGCTCATTACCCATTTGATTCTTTCCACATCTAGTGTAACGCCCCGACCCAAAAGGGTAGAAGTATTACAAATATGGTGTGACATCAAAAGCATTCATAATCATAACACAAGCATAAACAGCGGAAGTCTTAAATAAATAACCAAAGGAAATAAGTCAACACGACTTAAGGTACATAAGTTCTTAAGGACAGACATATCCAAACGAAATAACTGAAATAACGAATGTCTTGAAAAGAAACAATTCATATATCAAAACTAAGATCTCTAGGGTAAGTCCACACTCAGCACTCATAATCTGAAAGCAACCCCAGCTCCTAGCTTAGATACCTGCCGCAGGAAAAGAAAGTGCGGCTGAGCTTACAAAGCCCAGTGAACAGATATATATAATCGAACGCAAAAGATAACGGAAAATCAAAGGATACAATACAAGTGCAAGGAATCACAAGACATGATCAAAGGAATACAAACATAAGGTAAGACAAATCATAAGTCAGTTCATAGTGTAAGGTAAGATGAAATCAGAAAATCAAATTAAGTTCAATCACCAAGCCCAACAAATCATATCATAGTAACCATGGAGTCATACTCCAAATTGTTTGTGAAAAGACGTGAATGCACCCAAACATCAGTCACCAAATAACCCATTATATCATAATGTCATAATCCATCGACATACAAAACAAATCAGATGCATCCATACGCCCCTTAAACAAAATAATAATCTTCAATAATGCCAGTAATACTATCAAATGGGGACAGTGTGAAAATCACTCACCCACACAGGAGTCAGCCAAAGGTGCGCAATGACACGGCCATGTTATCCTTCATGGCTAGGAAACAAAGTGGCTCTCTGCAAACTGAAGGGGTTGAAAGTAAAGTCATATCAAAGGTTCATTTCTAAGGATCATAGCACAGGTTCAATTGTCAAAGGTTCAAATATCAAGGTAGCATAGCACAGGGTTCATAATAGAACATATGACAGATCAATAAAGAGAACCAAAAATAAAAAGGCTCAAGCAATGCGCAAATCACATAAGTAATCAAAGATAGAGAGGAATATGTCATAGAAACCTTAACGATAAGATCAGAATATCTTACCTTATTCCGCAAGCAAGAAGCATAATCAAAGAAAACACCACCGAAAATCAAAATCACTCCCTCTTGACCGAACCTAAAGAAATGATAAAATCGAATTACAAACCATTCATTTAATTTATACTTTCCATTTTTAGTAACTTTCTATTTTTAGTAACTTTCCATTTTTAATAACTTTCTATTTTTAGTAACTTTCTATTTTTAGTAACTTTTCATTTTTAGTAAGTTTCCAAAATTAGTAATATTCATCATTTGAGATTCTATTAAGTATTTTGAATAGCGTAGGGACTTAACATGTCAACATTACAAGTTAGGGTGAAATATGACAACTTTCCCATATTTTCGGGTTAATATACAAAATCAACAATTTTGTAAGTTAAAAGTGTAAATTATCAAAGTTTTCACCATTTTTATTCAGATTAGACCTTCCATTTTCTGTACTTACAAGTCAAACCCGTTAATTTACACACTTGTTCATATTTCCCTTTTGTTTATTAAATTATTTAAAAAACAACATCTTTTAATTATCCAGAATTACAAAACAAGCCCTAATAGAGATTTAAATATACAAAATCATTACTTAATACATTAAATACTAACCAAACCTTCCACGTTTCAGAATTTACAATTTCAGTCCCTTATATAATTAATTAATTTCTAATAGATTACTTATTATATGTTAATTAACCTTTTAATCCAAAATAAATCAATATACCTTTTATACCACCCCAACTTATTTATACAGAATTTATTAAATAATAATTAAATATAATAACATGTCTAAAATAGACCCCATAGTTTCAGAAATTACAAATCACCCCCTTATACTTTTAAATCACAATTCGGCTAACTAATTAATTCACAAAATCCTAATTTAATTTTTCCCAATCACAAAAATAATTATTATTCAATCATTGGCATTAAATTCACCTGTAAAAAATAGCAAAACCCTAACCCTAATTTATTTTATCATTTTTCTTTCCTTTTTCCTTTTATTCGAAAATCGGCAAACCAAGAAAAATCCCCAATAATTATTCGAATCCTTCCTAAATTTTTCCAACAATTTATCTGAGTCATATATGATATAAAAAACCTTAGAAAAATATAAAATCAATTGTACAAATAATATTTATTCCGATTTCATAATTAGCTAAAAATTAGGGTTTCGAACATGTTTTAATTTATAAAATCAATATAACATGCACAAATATTTTTCTTAAGCATAGAACGAATTAATATGATGAAAAATGAGATAAAAAATACCTTTGATGATCCTTGGTGATTTTATGAATTTATGCTATTCGGTTGTGTTATTCGAACCAAAATAATTACCCCGATTGAACCAAGCACTCTACAATCTTTCCAATATTTTTCCCACGATCCTTGATCTCCAAAACACCTTATAAAATTCGTGCTTTCCCTTGGAAAATTCTTATGCCGCCACTTTTAGTTTTTAGGGTTTTCGGGATTTTTGTTTTTAGGATTTAACAAAATGAAATGTATAAAAGATATACATAGAGATTTTGGCCGAGTTATGGGCTTTCAAAAAGAGGTTAAATCAGATTATAAAACTTGCATAATTATTTTGTCATTATCCATATTTATTTTATATTTAATTTGTAAAGTATAATTAAATAAATACATATTATTTCGGCATAATTATATATATATAATTATTAATTATTTTTCTTGTATAACATAATGTATTTTAATCTTACATAATTTTCATAATTGTCACATGTTGCATTTTTATAATTTCTAACATTTAAATGAATTTTATTTAAGCTTTTATGGAATTTTCTTGCATTAGGGGTATTTTGGTAATTTTACACTTGTTGAGATTTTTAGGTTTTACAACTTCTTCCCCTTTAAAAAAATTTCGTCCTCAAAAATTGTAATGAACCGGAATGAAAACGAAATGAGAACGAAACGGAAACATACCGAACTAGACAAAGAAATGAGGATAACTAGCTCGCATAGACTCTTCGGTCTCCCAGGTAGCCTCACGCTCTGGGTGATTCTTCCAAAGAATCTTCACAAAAGGAATAACTTTGTTTCTCATGACTCTCTCTTGCCGATCCAGAATGGATTCAGGTTCCTCGGACAAAGACATATCAGGCTGAATCTGATCAAAAGGATAAGATGCGACATGCAATGGATGATAATGGTATCCCCTCAAAAGAGATACATGAAAGACATCGTGAACGTGCGATAACTGCGGAGGAAGCGCCAGACGATACGAAACCTCTCCAATACGTTCCAAAATCTCAAACGGACCAATGAATCGAGGACTGAGCTTGCCCTTGATCCCAAAACGTTTAACTCCTCTGAATGGCGAAACCTTCAGAAATACACGATCTCCAACTTGAAACTCTAAGTCACGTCGATGCTTATCAGCATAACTCTTCTGTCGCGATCTAGCCTCTTTCAATTTCTCCTTAGCAACAGCCACTTTCTCATTAGTAATCTCGATAAGCTCCGGACCTTCAATCAAACGTTCACCTCACAATTTGTTCATTTTATGGCCAATTTTGGTATAAAAAGGATATGTGATTTCTCACATATCAAAATTCCCCAAACTAAGTGATTGTCGTGTCCTCACACAATGTTATATGCTCTAAAACCAAATACTTCAAAACCTCCTCAAACTAATCCTTTGAAAAGTAGCGAAGACTTTTGTGGGGAGAGTTAAGAAATCACAAGTTATAAAACACCATATTTTCCCATTTTTCAAAACTTTTTCCATTTTTATGATTTTTCTAATTTACAACTTACACTTATTCATGTGTGACATAAGTATTGCTTTCATTATTCCATTGATAACTTTTAGGATCACGAAACAAAAAGCACAAAAATGGTCCAATTGGGATAAATTTCATCGTCCCCAACCGTTCACCTCTCTACAAGCCAAGCTTAAAAAACATGATCATTGTGGTAAAAGACCAAGTTATGATGCTAACACTTTCATAAAAGCTAATTTGTGGTACTTACATTTTCCTCTCTTCCTATTTCCTTTTAGATTTTATATTATTATTGACAATTAATTATGTCCATATTATTTAAATATACCGGGTTTAGACATAATAGTTTGAATTCTTTCTTAAGGACGATTATGGTAGAATAAGGTCCACATTAAGGTTTTAATTTCGCATGATTTAGGGGTTATCCTTTTTATTTCATCCGAAACAACTCAACTACGAGTTCAGAGACGGAGGCTTTATTTAGATAACCCCGGAGTTGAAATTTAGCTTTATTATTATTATTATTGCAACATTATTAAACCTCGGTCCTTTAGAAGGCTGCAACATCGGTTGTGAGCTAGCAAGATGCAGCAAACATATTTCGACCTCGGTAATTTCCTCGACCTTTTAGAAGGCTGCAACATCGGTTGTGAGCCGGCAAGATGCAGCAAACTTTTATCAGTCTCATATTATTATTATTTTTATTACCTCCACCCTTTAAACGACTGTCACATCGATTGTGAGCCAACCATGATCCAGAAGTCTTATTTTGGCTTCAGTTTATTTCATAATTATTATTATTATAGCCAAATTTCAAGTCTTGTGGTCTTTTAACAACTGCCACATCGGTATGCGAGCCGACCATGGTCCAAGAGTCTATTTCCCCACAACACTGACAAAACCTCGATGTGTACCTTACTTTCACCAGAAGGAATCTCTACGAAGTGATTTAAACTAAGAATCGCAAAAACCTAAAGAAACTTTATTTATTCAACATTTATTTAACGTTTATTAAGCTGATGGGAGCAAAAAGCCACAATTAACTTTTATGAGCCTTAAAGAAATCCAACTGTTCTATGTTTAGCATCAAAACTTATACTCTACTCTATCATCTCTTGTTCTTCACAATTTAAAATTTCTAATAAAGAAACTCGTGAATACTTAGCCTAACAAATTAAGATCGGCACTTTAACAAGTCACATAGACTGGCAACAATCTTAATTCTAATAAATCGATCTTCGCATATTTAAAATCAATTATGGGAACTTGCAAAGTCTTGACTTTGTTAAGCTAGACTTGCATTTTATAGCTCCTTGTATAAAAGATTAGCAAAATCAATCTATTTACGTTAAGGAGAAAGCTAAAAACCGGTCGGGTCAAAATTTACTTTTCGTTCTCACCAACGGAAAGCCTACATTTGTGTCAACTATTTTTTTTTATATATGAACAATAAACTAGATATTAAGACTTAAAAATTTAAATTTTTTGTGGGAAAACGGGGTACGTGAGAACAACGGGCAAATGTAGGTAAGATCATATCGAAGATATACTACCCCATACAAAAACTAAACATTGTCCTTAATGTTTCCTAGTCTAAGGCTTAAAAACCCCATACTAGAACTCAAAAAGTCTAATGCATAATCCAAACGTGGAGAAAGTATCACAAAAATCTCAAGCCGTTTATCAATTATGCTAAAAGATAAATGTTAGTCGATAATAATCTTAGGATATCGGATTTCCCTAAACTAATGGCAAGCAAAGGCTAGGAAGCTCGAGTGGACCGGGACAAAACACCGAACACGAGAGTCTTCAAAATTTTTGGGTCAATCCTACAAACAATCACAAGTACAAACAACAAGAATCGGAAGAGTACAAGCCTCCTCACATCACATTAGAAATAAGAAAGAAGATAGAAGGATAAGCATGGGGTGCCTCCCACGAAGCGCTTTGTTTTTGGTAACCGAGTCACATAGCTTGACTCGATCCCCGAATTCATTCGTCCTTGGAGAAAGTTTGGAGATCCTGGACTACCTTGGGTGGTAAGTCCCCTCCGAAGTAATGCTTCACACGATGACCATTCACCTTAAAGTTTGGACCATCAGGTTGAGATAACTCGATGGTTCCGTATGGAAAAAAACCCCCCCCCCCCTTTTTTTTTTTTGGTGATGGTGAAAGGTCCCGACCAACGAGTTTTAAGCTTTCCCGAGAATATCTTTAGACGAGAGTTGAAGAGTAAAACTCGATCACCAACATTGAAAATGCGGTTTTTGATCTTAGAGTCGTGAAGCTTCTTCGTCCTCTCTTTATATATCAAAGAATTCTCGTAAGCTTGATCACGAAGCTCATTAAGTTCATTAAGTTGAAGCTTCCGGTGATCGCTTGCGGTTTGAAGATCAAAATTAGCATGTTTCAAAGCCCAATATGCTTTATGCTCTAACTCGATAGGTAAATGGCAAGACTTTCCGTACACGAGTTTGTAAGGCGTACAACCAATCGGTGTCTTAAAAGCGGTACGGAATGCCCATAAAGCGTCATCTAGTTTGTCGGACCACGAGGCACGGTTTTCTCTAACCGTCCTTTCAAGAATACATTTCAAACCGCGATTGGACACCTCCACTTGACCGCTCGTTTGAGGGTGATAAGCGGTAGCAAGACGATGAGTGACCCCATACTTAGACATTACTTTAGCAAATTGATCATTACAAAAATGGGTCCCACGATCGCTTATAATAGCTCTAGGTGTTCCGAATCGGGCAAAAAGAGATTTCAAAAACTTAACTACAACTCGAGCATCATTTGTGGGGAGCGCCTTTGCTTCCACCCACTTTGAAAGATAGTCAACGGCTACGAGGATGTATTTATTTCCATGTGAAGACGGAAATGGTCCCATAAAATCGATACCCCATACATCAAAGATTTCACAAACTTGAATAGCGTTTTGAGGCATCTCATCTCGTTGTGAAATTTTGCCTTGTCTTTGACACGTATCACAAGATTTGATCATAGTATGGGCATCTCGATATATGGTCGGCCAAAAGAAACCGGCATCAAATACTTTTTGAGCGGTGAGATTGGCACTATGATGGCCCCCGGTGGGTCCTTCATGACAAGCTTTGAGGATATCATTAGCTTCTTGCCCATGCACACACCTTCGAATGATTTGATCCGCACAAATACGAAAAAGATAGGGATCGTCCCAAAAGTAATGTTTAACGTCCTTGAAAAACTTCTTCTTTTGTTGAGTTGTTATTCCTTTGATGATAAAAATTCCCCGCATGGAATTTTGTCATTAGTCGCAAACCATGGGGTACTTTCACTTGATATACACCAAGAGTATCTAAAGGAAAATTTTCATTTATGTCTTTGTTTTTCTAAAACATCCTTATGAGGATTTAAGTCTAATAAATGATCCGCCGCGAGGTTTCACTTCCTGTTTTATCACGGATGCGTTTATATCAAATTTCTTGCAGGAGGAGCAACCACGGTTGCAACCTCGGGCTTGGATTTGTTTATTCATAAATGTAACATTTAAAACCGATTGAGTGATCCGTATACACTATGCTTTTAGATAAAACAAGATATGGTCGAAACTTTTCAAAAGCATATACTACGGCAAGCATTTCTTTCTCCGTCGTAGTGTAATGAATTTGAGCTTCGGTCATCGTCTTACTAGCATAATGTATAGGCTGAAAATGCTTCGTCTTTCGTTGTCCTAAAACCGCACCAATCGCGAAATCGCTAGCATCACACATAAGTTCGAAAGGTAGGTTCCAATCTGGGACAACTAAGATCGAAGCTTCGGTAAGCTTCTTTTTAAGAGTCTCGAATGCATCAATACAATCCTTAGAAAATACAAACGGTGTTTCCTTCTCAAGAAGATGAGTCATAGGTCTAGCAATTTTGGAAAAGTAGTGGATAAATCGTCGGTAAAAACCCGCATGACCTAGGAAACTCCTAACACCTTTTACGGTAGTCGGGTGATGGAGCTTAGCGATAACATCGACATGTAGTTTACGATCGAACCTCCAATTCTGACTTCGAAATTTTCGATGACTAACACAATGCTTTCTACACATAAGTTGCACTTTCTTCCAATTTAGGGAACTAAATTAGTGTCTTCATACCTTTTAGCATCTTTTTCTAAATTGGAGAGCCAGAATCAAAAATATCCCCAAAACAAGAAAAAGAAATCATCCATAAACACTTCCATAGTCTTTTCGATCATATCATGGAATATGGCCATCATACCCCGTTGGAAAGTACCGGGAGTATTACACAAGCCAAAAGGCATGCGATGGTACGCAAAAGTTCCATACGGACATGTGAAAGTAGTTTTCTCTTGGTCTTGAGGATCTATCGGTATTTGAAAATACCCTGAAAATCCATCTAGAAAACAATAACTCATTTCTGGCTAATCTTTCTAACATTTGATCCATAAATGGCAATGGAAAATGATCTTTTCGAGTTGCTTCATTTAATTTTCTATAGTCGATACAAACTCTCCACCCGATAACTAAACGTGTCGGAATTAATTCATTCTCTTCATTAGAAACAACGGTTATTCCACCTTTCTTGGGAACACAATGCACTGGACTAACCTATGGGCTGTCGGAGATCGGGTAAATCATTCCGGCATCAAGAAGTTTTAAGACCTCCTTTTTTATTACCTCGTGAATTTTTGGGTTAACCCGTCTTTGACTTTGAACCGTGAGTTTGTAATCATCCTCCATCAAGATTTTGTGAGTACAAAAACGAGGGTTAATACCTTTGATGTCGGTGATTTTCCATGCAATGGCCCATTTATGTGATTTAAGCACCTTTAAGAGGGCTTCTTTTTCAACATCTTTTAAACCTTTTGCAATAATCACTGGTAACTTGTCGTTTTTTCTATGTAAGGCATATTCCAAATGAGATGGTAAATCTTTTAACTCTAATTCTGGAGGTTCTTCTATTGAGGATTTCGCCTTGATTATATCTCCTTGCTTTAGGTCCATCGGAGCGAGTTGAAACGGGTCATTATTTAATAATTTTTCAATTAAGCAAATATCTCCCTTCGGATCGCAATTGGCATGATTAATTTCTGGTGAAATTGAATCATCCTTTGAGTTTGCTCTCGATCTCTTCATAAAATGAATTCGAAGTAAGTAAGAGGCTCAGACGTCTGGGGTGGATTGCCACCCAAAAGATTTATTAGAAAAACCCCTAGCAATTCCGTGCATACTCCTCACAAACACATAATGATGTCAATTCAGGTGTTATCGAGTTATTTTGTAGAGGAGGTATCTCGTTAGTTTGATCTAGATTAATAGTGATGGCAGCGTTTTCAACCGAAGGGTTATTTTATTCTCTATAAACATCAATTATAGGCAACGACGGTCCTCAAAATGGATCTCCTAAGTATGAGACGGTACTCGTAGGATCAGCTTCAAAATCTACAACACAAAGTCGGTAGGAAAAGTGGTACTTTCCAACTTGACATAAACGGTCTTTCGGCGAGGTCTTTCTTAGACATGAGTTATGGATCGATTCGCTAACTCAAGAGTCATCCAAGTGGGGGTAAGTTCGGGTAAGGATAAATTTTTCCAAATAGAAAGGGGCATAAGATTTATGCTCGCGCCAAGATCGGCCAAGGCGTGACATACATCCAAGCTTTTCGGGAAGCTTTTTGAGGAGCATCGCCGAACAATTCTCATTCAACGGTATCTTAGCTCATTCAAGCAATTTTTCCTTATTCATGAGCAAATTCCTAATCGTAGGAGCAAATCTTGGCATCAAAAACAAAGCGTCCGCGAAGCTAATGTCAAAGCGTAAATCTTGCAACATTTGAAAACTCTTCTCTTTTTGATAAGAAGCTTTTTCACAAAGCTTTTGATTATCAAGTCGCGAAGGATACGAAATATTCGGCTTAGGTAAAGTCTTCGGAACATCGGGTTAAGCATTTCCTTAAATCGTTCCCATGCTTCACTAAAAGTTTCCTCGAATTTTCGTGTAAAACGAGAAATTTCATTCTTTAAGTGAGTGGTTTTCTAAGGAGGGAAAAATTGATTCACAAATTTGGTTACGAGATCCTCCCAAGTCAAGATCGAATTAGGTGGTTCTTTCTCGTACCAAACTTTAGCGGCTCCCTAGAGTGAATATGAAAACATCATTAGCTTAATAACATCGTTCGGTACATCTCTAAATCGTAAAGTCGAGGTAATCCTTTTGAAACCTTTATTTTATGAGTGTCGGGGATTTTCCCTCGCTATTACGTGAAACGGGTCTTGCAATTGAATAGTTGTTAACAAATTCGTTTTATTCAAATGATCCACTTATTTTCGGTTTTTAAACGATTAGCTTCTACAACCCTTCCGTTGGGCTGCACGGAGTAGCTCTTCCATTGTCGTTCCGCCATTGGTGCAACATTCAAGATAGTAGAAGTCGGGTTTCGACATACGTTTGGATGGAGCACGTCCTCTATTTCGACGTCTCGGAATGGTTACGTTCAAATTATTTGGAAAATTGGAATTTCTAGTGCGCATGCACTAATCAAACAAATAAAGAGAGAAAAACATATATACAAAAATATTTTTGTTTTGCCGAATAATCAACAAACTTAGGGTAACTCCCTTAAGTAAAATTTGCAAACGGGGGACGTAGTGGGAGCGAATCGCCTTAAAAACGTTTGTCCCTTCGGGTCGTAGTTCCGTGGAACAACCCTCCTAATAGCTTATTTCACAAAAGAGGTGCGCCTTTTTCGTAAGTGACACAAGACGGTAAATTTTAAATCTTAAGTTCGGGAACTTATTAATGGAATATTCACAAATTCTCTAGTAAGAGAATTAAATTGATGTGTATTTTAGTAATTAAGAGAACAAAATAAAAATCAAAAAATCCGGAAGAGCAAATATTTTTGTCTTTTTATTTTATTTTAAACTTCTACTTATAGTAAAAAGAAAACGAAAAATAATTTTTTACTTTTTATACTTTAAATTTTTTTTTGATTTTTTTCAAAAGCGTAACTTTCGAAGACGAAAGGTTCTCCAAATCACGATCGACAAATGCAAACGAAAGAATCTTAATCACAAATCCCCGGCAGCGGTGCCAAAAACTTGATGTTTATAATTATATATACGTAATAATATCCAAAGTATAAAGAAATTTACTAAAAATCCTTGAGGACAAAGATTTAAAGTAAAAATCTACAAAAATATCACACGTTTAACCGGTAAGTGATTACCGGGTCGTTTTCCCAAAGACTTATGAAATTGAGACCTCGTTTGCTATTTGGACAATGACTTGAATTGGTTCGAAGATGATTGTTTTCTAAAATCCTAATAGAAAGCAAATAAAAGCATAATTAAAGCTAACTACGAAAAAACGTTAACGGGATTAAGAAAACGCGACAAATAAGCAATTGAACAAAAATTAAACCCTAAATGCTTTTCTAAACTTTTTTCTAATCCTAAATGACTATTTAAAAGAAAATGCTAAGGAAATTCTATATAAAAAAAAAACCAAAAAAACGATGGTAATTTAAGTTAATTAAAAAACGAAGAAACAGGGAACTTGGAACGAAATCCCGTTCTTTAAAAAGTGATCTTTCAAAATATTAACCCTACGAAAGTAAATTTCAAACCTAAGCCTAGAATATGATAAAAGAAAATTTTATAAAAAAGAAAATTATTTTTTATGATTTTTTAAAGTTTATAACAAAATTAATTCACGAAAAATATAAAACTTTAAGCTAAAAATCCTAGAAAATTTCTAAAAATAGCTTATGATAAGCAGGATGTAGGAAAATTAACAAATCCTAAAGATCTAGACTAAATAAGCCGGAAAAAAGCAAATAAGCACTCGAAATGCTTATTATACTTAAAACTCAAAAAAAGGGTTAGAAGGATTTAAAACGCACCTTAACACGTAAAAGTCCCAAGGGCGCAGTGGTTAGTGTGGTGTGTGTTGAGTGTTATGAAAGGGTTGAGGGAGGTCGAGGTTGTGAGTTCGAGCCTTGCTCACTCATAATTTACCTCATTCCCCTTTTTTTATTTTTGCTAAAACCTAAAAAAGCAAAGTTATAAAGCAGATAAAAATAAGCTATTTTTGTGAAATCAATTTTTTTCTAAACCACTAATAAGCTAGTTAACAGCTTAAAAATTAGACAGAACATATTTAACCATTTTTTTTACTTTTTCTTTAAAACACAATTATACTAATAAGCTAAGATAAGCTCAACCCAAATCAAATAAGCTATGACTATCCTAAAACTACCCTAATAAGCTAATTTAAACTAGAAATAAGCAGAAAGAATAAGCTATAAGCTAAAAATCCTAAAAACTCTTATACTAAAACTGCTAACAAACAGACAAACAGCAACTTTTGAGCTTAATTTTAGATAAGCAAAAAGAACCTTATGAAAATCTAACTTATACCAACTTAAAGACTGGCAAATAAGCTACTTAAAACTATAAACAAAATACATTTTGAAATTTAAATAAGCTCTGAAAAAGTTAAGTGAAAAAGCTACTTATGCTGATTTTTTTATGTTTTTGGTTTTTCTATGAAAAGCTAAATAAGCTAGAACCTAACCTAAATAAGCTATGAACTACTAAATATGAACCTAATAAGCTAGTTAAGACAGAAACTAAACAAAAACTTATGGCAATAAGCTAAAAATCACAAATAAGCACTTTGATATAACTGTTAACCAAACAGTCCTTAAGGCAACTTTGAGCTTATTTTTCAATAAGCTAAAGGATCCTTATGGACTTTTGGCTTATACTACTTTAAAGTTTGACTAATAAGCTACCTAAATCTATTCTTAAAAAGTATTTTGAAACTCAAATGCTTAATGAAAAAGCTGCCTATGCAGTTTTACCTAACTTTTTGGTTTTTTGAATGAAAAGACAAAAAGCTAATTTTAAGCTCAAAAACAGATGACTTAATAAACTTTTTAAAACAAATTAAGCTAAAACAATATGAATCTTACCTACAAACTATTTGAATACTAAAAATTAAGGCCTAATAACTACTCTAACCCACTGAAAATTAAGATTGAAAAAGTCCTTTTGTCTGTTTTACTTATCTGATGCAGTTGACAATAAAATGAACTAAATTCAATTCTAACAAATGCAGGCCTAAAGCTTTGATTCCTACTACTTTAATCAAGCAAATCAAGAGCAATGAAAGCAATTACATTCACTAGAACAGATTTTAGCTAAAAACTTAGAACCTAGAACTTATGCTTAACAGGTTTAAGCTTCTATTTACTAAGCTATAAAAACTTGAATTAATCCTACAAAGAACAATAAATCCAACTTATAAACTATGAAATTGAAGTTATTAACCAAACTAAAGGACCAAAAGGATCCTGACAGTATTAACTTGGTTAGTACTGTCCTGTCCCAAACACTCCTTTAAAAAGTTCAAACTCATTTTTAGCTTATAAATTTTAGATTTAATAAAAAAATCTCAAATACCAGATGCTAGATAGCTTATAACAAACCTAATGAACTATTCTCAATAATCAAATAAGCTAAAATGAAAAGTTCAACTAAGTTATTTGTTGTTTTCAACCTGTTTTTAATAAACTAACCTACAGATTAAGATCAAAGCTATAAATTAAACAATACTAAGGCATTTAACAAATAAAATAAGTACAATGGAGCTACCTTATAACACCATAACAAAACAAACATTATTTAACTAAATGCATAATTAAGCTATAAAAAGGAAAAATGAAAACTTACAATAGCGTCTGCTTAAACAGGATTATTAATGCTACCAAAGCTAGACAAACGAAAAGCTCTATCTTATACTAGGAATAAGCTGGTGGAGTGTCTGGAAACCCATACATCCAGAAATTGTTTCACCTTCCATTCATAAAGCGTAGATAAGTTTTAAGGGTGGATTTTGAAGAAAATAGCTTATTTAAGCTTTAAAGAAACCTTAATGAAGTGTAGCTAGCTAAAGTAATGATTTAGACAGATTATTAAGAGCTTATTAAGTTTTATTAAACCATTTCACTTGTTATTAAAAATTAAGTAAAGACATTTTAAACATAAGATTAAAAGTAAGATGCAAATTTTATTAATGAAAACTGAATTACAAAGCTTTTAATGAAAATTACAAGAGTTTAAACTACCATAAGCTAGAAATACAATAAGCTATATTACGTTTACACTAAAGCTACCTAGATTATTCCTTGTAAGTGAGAGAGGCCTCTTATTTATAGGAGTAGGAAGAAACTTCTAGGTCCTCAAAGGCGCTCCCCTCTGATTTGATATCTGCCCTTGAATCTTTTCAATCATTGGATACTCAATTGTAACCCTTGGAGGAGACTTTGATCACACAGATTGCCAGCGTGGCAATCCTTGTGTCAGAGGCCTTGTACTTCTTTTAACTTGATTTTAGTACAAAATTCCCACCAAGGTGTTTTTCTTTGTAGCATGCGTGTAACGCCCCGACCCAAAAGGGTAGAAGTATTACAAATATGATGTGACATCAAAGGCATACATAATCATAACACAAGCCCTAAAGATATCTGATTGTCCTCTGAACTTTAAAACAAGCTAGTTAAAGACAATTTGAGTATATAAGGACATTTCGAAAGGAATTAATCTAATAATTCAAATTAAACATGGTGCGCAATGGGCCACAGATTCAAACTTAACAATTATTAAACCTTTGAAAACTTGATTAAACCAAACTAAGCTCTTAAATCCTACTCTTATAAACTTGAAATTGAAGTTTAAAATGAATTCAAATGAACAAATGAACTTAAGCAGTACTAACCTGAGTTAGTACTGCTTGTCCCAAACACCCCCTTAAATCTTTAAAAGCCATTTTAAGTTTATAAAATTGAGATTTAGATCACAAACTTCAAATACCAGATATTAATAAGGTACTAACAGACATAATAAACAATTTTAAACTAACAAATAAGCCAGAACAATAAGCTAAAATACTATGCTACTATTTTTTTTACTTTTTATGACATATTTATGATTATAAGTTGCAAACTAAATTCTAGGCTAACTAGTGAACTCAAAAAGCAACAAACAACATGATTAAGCTAAATGCAACAGTAATAAGCAAATGAAAAGCAAATTAAGCTAATATGCAAAAATAAGCTAGAATGTAAATTGACAATAAGGTAAAAATGGAAATTATAAAGAGAAGTGTACCTCACACCTCAGCTAAACAGAGGTGTTTGCTCTTATTTGAGCTTATCAAAGTAGCTTAAGCTTACAACTTAAGCTTAATCCCAAATCCTATACTAATATTAATGCTTGACCATCAAGCACTAATACCGACTTGAAAACTCTTAGCATCCTTCCAATTCCTTTGAGTTTTCAAGTATATAATAGCTTTTATTAGCTTATGAGTGAAATTTTGAGCTTATGAAACAGTAAGAGCTTATTTAGATCATTTTGCAAATAAGTGAAAAACAGAATTGACAAAAGAGCTTAAATGAAAAACAACTTTTATTAATAATAAAATGAGTACAAACTGCTGAAAAGGAAATTACATTTAATGAAAACTATAAGCTAAAAATTACATGAAAAATAAGCTAAAACTTAAACTATAAGCTACTAAGAAAACTACTCCTAGATATCCCTTGTGAGTGAGAGAGGCCTTTAATTTATAGGAGGAAGAGAAGCTTCTAGGTCTGTTACACGCTCTCCTTGGTCTTAATCTTGGCCCTTAAATTCTTTCAATCATTGAATCCTCAATTATGACCGTTGGATTAGAATGTAGAGCCACCAGATTGCCCAAGCCCTGGGCCAAAATTTCTACTCTTTGGAGTGGTGTGCTTCTTTTGCATTGATTTTAGTGTAAAATTCCATCAAGAGGTGTGTTTGTTTTGAATCCCGCATGTCATTCTTTTATCAGAGCTGTCCACTCAATATCAAAGGGTGACGTTTTTGATGCTGACAAGGTACTTGGTACTTGGAATCTTCGTTGCTACGCTAGACGAGCTTGGGATAGGATTTTACCCTCATGACTTGATGCAGGGGTTAATTTAGGACGAAGGGTGAATAGTAATTCCCCTTCGCTCCCTTTTCTTCCTTTTTTAACGTTTTGTTTGACCCGGGGGTTTGGGTGGTTGAACTGGGCTCGGGTAAAAGGGTTTGGGCCATGGGTTTATTATTAAAAAGTTGGGCCTGGTGAAAGGTTAATGGTAAAAAGATTTTGGTAAAAAGGGTTTATAATTAAGGGATAACGACCGTTAGTTATGGACTAACGGTGTTAGGGTTTTTTGGGACTTTTGTGAAATTTATTTAACATTGAGGGTTCATTTGAGATTTTGAGAGGATTTTATCTTTTTGTGGGTTGACCAAGGTTGACTTTGTTGACCTTTGCTAGAAACTTCTGGCTCTTGTGTACTCTATCCGTTCCCGTGTTCGTGTTTGTCCGGTTTTGACCGTTTTCTTATGAATTTTGCAATATCCATACCTACACATCACAAATGACAAAACAAGCAATATACAAGCATAATTTGCACAATTTGTTCATTTTAAGGCCATTTTTAGATTGAAAAGGATATGTGATTTCTCACATATCAATAGGATAGAAGTGATAACGCTCAAATTATACATGTTTTTATATGCGTTATCTATGCTTTTATGTATATTTATTGGTTAAATATAAGAACTTTTGGTATAGAATAGAGTATATTTACTATTGTAGGTTCATGGTACGTGTCGTGCAAGAAAATGGAAGAATACACGAGGATTTGAAGCTTAAACGAAGAAATAACTGAAGATAAAGATCTCCCGACACCTGTTTACTATTTTGGTCATAACTCGGTCATACGAACTCCGTTTGACACGATTCTAGCGGCCACGCGAAGAGAATTTAATTATCTACAACCTAAAAAAAGGCCAAGTACTGAAATTGCCCCAAGTACGCTAAACTTCAAAAAATATGCGGCGCACTTTTCAAGAAATCCCAAGTACGACGCACAAATAAAAATGTGCGCCGCACTTTCAGTCTGACATAGTAAATACATGAATTTGGCCCCAAAAACGTCCACATACAAGCTTTGCTTGGTCCCAAGCAAATTTTACCTTATAAATACCCCTCAAAAGTCCAGGGAATTTCATATCTTCACACACTTGATCAATAACAATCATAGAGATCAATGGAGAGGAGAAAGGATTGGTGAGGATCTTATGATCTGATGATCCAAATACCCCTTTAATCCATGGCAAACCACCATAGCCATGAATTATTACTCTACCACCATGATTCCCAGACCTCCATCCATCACTATTACATAACCTAAACTCATTACTCGAAGGATTCATATCAAATCCTTCCGAGTCACTACTATAAACTCGTTGCCAAACACTCCATTTGGTGGCACGTTGCGGATTCCCTGAAGAGATGTGACATATCCTTGGGTTAATTCAGTAGCATAGGTTGTTGGTTGATCATGGATACTTAGGTTGTTGGACTAGTGGTTGTTGTAGTCGAAAAAAATTTTGGTAACTTATATTATTAGCATACAAATACTGCAGCAAAAATGGGATTAGGTACAATTCAGTTTATCTAAATCGGGATAGGGTGATGAAGGGGATGTTGTATGCAGGAGATATTAATGCATGTAATTGTGATGTGTTGGTGTGTGTGGTTGTATACTATATTCTTGAGAGGGTGGGTTATATATGGGTAGTATATACACATGGCTGCTATAGTTGTGGGTATAGTATATGTAGCTTTCTAGACGTTAAAGTGGGTTGGTGCGTTTTTTGCGAGGGGGGGGGGGAGGTTTGGGGGGTGTGTGTTTGGTTTTGGGGTGTGGGGGTGTGGTGGGGGTGTTGTTGTTTGTGTGTTGGTTTTATTTTTTTTTGGGTGTGTGATTTTGGGGGGGGGGTGTTGGGGGTTGAGTATATGTAAGATGTTTTTTTTTTATTTAATGGTGGGTGTTTGTGTTTTGTTGAAGTTAATGTTATGTTGTTTTATTGGATGTTGGGGGGTTTGTTTTTTTTTTTTGTTTGTTTTTGTATTGTGTATTTTTTTTTTTTTTTTTTTGGGTTATTTAAAATTTTTTTAATTTTTTTTTTTTTTTTTATTTTTTGTTTTTTTTTTTTAATTTACTATTCACATTAGTATTATCCTATATATATCTCGACAATTATTCATCATTGTCACTGAAGTCTAGAGCATAACACATCTATAGGACAATTTCTCTATTAACGAGATATAATTTATCTATCATGAGAAGAATCAACCAACATCTAAACATATCTCTCGCGAGGATACTACACTTCACACTAATTCTACACACTTCTCTTCATCTATGCAATTTATCTCTAAGACGAAAATCTAACAAAACAAATAAAACAAAAGAGTCACTAAACATCTACAAAGAATACTAAAAATACCACACAAATAATATAAAAAAATAAATGAAGAAGCAAAAACAAACAGACACTAAGAATAAAAATAACAATCTAAACATCAGCCTAACTGAAAGACAAAATACATCATCCTAATCCACTCACTCGCACTCACTAGTCTAAGACGAAATCTACCTCAACCACCCTCTAAACCAAAAAATACACCACAAGCGATCTCAGCAATACACCTCTCATCGCTCCCCCCCAAAACCTCCCCAAAACAACAACCCACATACTTCCCACGCGATCCGCCCGCAACTCCGACATCTCTCTCCTCTAACAACCCCTCAACAACCAAAACTCATAAAATATAAACCCAATCCCCCCCCCCCACCCCCGCACCCCACCCCCCCCCCCCCCCACCCCCCCCCCCCCCCCCACCCCCCTAGTATAATTATTTTGAGACACCTTCCTTATGTGACCGCCCGGTGGGATGGAATACATATGTAGCATATTTGAGATAAACCATTCTTAATAGCGCTCATGATGATGGTAGTATAATAGCCAAAGGATTCTATGTTATCATTGGTAGATATGCTTGTTATTATGATTACCTGTCATCTATGACTTGTATGATTTTGCTTATATAAAGTTTGCACTATCTGTATCTATTATGCTTGGCATTTTACTTGCTTTATACGCACGTTTAGGCTATTTGATCCGTGATTGTAACGCCCCGACCCAAAAGGGTAGAAGTATTACAAATATGGTGTGACATCAAAGGCATACATAATCATAACACAAGCATAAACAGCGGAAGTCTTAAATAAATAACCAAAGGAAAATAAGTCAACATGACTTAAGGTACATAAGTTCTTAAAAGACAGACATATCCAAACGAAATAACCGAAATAACGAATGTCTTGAAAAGAAACAAATCATGTATCAAAACTAAGATCTCTAGGGTAAGTCCACACTCAGCACTCATAGCCTGAAAGCAACCCCAGCTCCTAGCTTAGATACCTGCCGCAGGAAAAGAAAGTGCGGCTGAGCTTACAAAGCCCAGTGAACAGATATATATAATCGAAAGCAAAAGATAACGGAAATCAAAGGATACGATACAAGGTACAAAGGATATCACAATACATGATCAAAGGGATACAAATATAAGGTAAGACAAATCAGAAGTCAAATCAAGTCCAATTACCAAGCCCAAACAAATCATATCATAGTAACCATGGAGTAGCGAGCTCCAAATGTGAAAGACGTGGATTGCACCCAAACATCAGTCACCAAATATCCAAATATCATAATGTCATAATCCATCGAATACAAAACAAACTAGGATGCATCCATACGCCCCTAACAAATAATAATCTCATATGCGCATATAAGATCAAATAGGGACGGCGTGAGAAAACACTCACTCACACATGAGTCCAGCTAAAGGTGCTTCAATTAACACGGCCATGTTACCTTCTTGGCTAGGAAACAAATAGAGGCTCGGTCTCAAACTGAAGGGGTTCCAAGGAAGTCAAATCAAAGTTCATTCAAAAGGGAATCATAGTAAAGGTTCAATGTCAAAGGTTCAAATATCAAAGGTAGCATAGCAGGGTTCAAATAGAACATAATAACAGATCATATAAGAAAGCCAAGATAAAAGGCTCAGAGCAAATGTAGCAAATCACATAAGTAATCAAAGATAGAGAGGAATATGTCATGAGAAACCTTAACGATAAGGTCAGAATATCTGTACCTTATTCCGAAGCAAAGCAATAACCAAAGAAAACACCACAGGAATATCAAAATCACTCCCTCTTGACCGAACCTAAAGAAATGATAAATTCGAATTATAAATCATTCATTTAAGTCATACTTTCCATTTTTAGTAACTTTCCATTTTTAGTAACTTTCCATTTTTAGTAACTTTCCATTTTTAGTAACTTTCTATTTTTAGTAAGTTTCCAAAATTAGTAATATTCATCATTTGAGATTCTATTAAGTATTTTGAATAGCTTAGGGACTTAATATGTCAACCTTACAAGTTTAGGGTTAAATATGACAACTTTCCATATTTTAGGGTTTAATATGCAAAATCAACAATCTTCAAGGTTAAAAGTGTAAATATCAAAGTTTCACATTTTATTCAGATTATACCTTCCATTTTCTGTATTTACAAGTCAAACCCTTAATTTATACAATTTACATATTTAGCCCTTTTGGTTTATTAATTAATTAAACATTATCTTTAATTATCCATAATTACAAAACAAGCCCTTATAGATTCAAATATGACAAAATCATACTTTATACATTAAATACTAACCAAACCTTATACTTTTCAGAATTTACAATTTCAGTCCCTCTATTTTAATTAATTAATTTCTAATTACTTATTATATGTAATTAACCATTTTAATCCAAAATAATATCAATATGACATTTTATACCCCCCAACTTATTTTATACAGAATATATTAAATATAATAACATGTCTAAAATAGACCCCATAGTTTCAGAAATTACAATTCAAGTCCTTATACTTTTAAATCATAATTCGGCTAACTAATTAATTCACAAAACCCTAATTGAATTTTTCCCAATCACAAACATAATTATTTCCCAATCATTGGCATTAAATACACCTGTAAAAATTATCAAAACCCTAACCCTAATTTTATTTCTTTCCTTTTTCTTTAATTCAAAATCGGCAAACAAAGTTAAATCCCAAATAAACATTTCGAATCTTTTATAAATTTTTCCAACAATTTATCTGAGTTATATATGATATAAAAAACCCTAGAAAAATATAAAATCAAATGTACAAATAGTTTTTAAGCCGATTTCATAATTAGCTAAAAATTAGGGTTTCGAACATGTTTTAATTTATAAAATCAAAATAACATGCATGATAATTTTTCTCATGCATAGAACGAATTAATATGATGAAAAATGAGTTACAAAAATACTTTTGATGATCCTTAGTGATTTTATGAATTTATGCTATTCGGTTGCTTAATTCGAACCCAAAACAATACCACGATCGAACCAATCACTCCACAAACTTCCCACTATTTTTCCTACAATCCTTGACCTTAAAAACACCCTTGAAAAATCGTGCTTGCCCTTGAAAAATTCTTTTGTACCGCCTCTTTATTTTTAGGGTTTTCGGGAATTAGTTTTTAGAAATTTAACAAATGAAAATGTGTATAAAAGATATACTAGGGAATTATGCCGAGTTTATGGGCTTTCAAAAGACTAAAATCAGAGATTTTAAATCTTGCAAAATTTATTTTATTATTATCCTATTTTATATCTATTGATATAATTTGCAATATATAAATATATAATTTACTCTAATTTCGGCAGAAGTATATATATATATATATATATTATATCGATATATATATATATTATATATATTATATATATATATAATATTAATTATTTTTCTTACATAATATAAAGTATTTTAATCTTACAAAAATTTCATAATTATCACATGTTGTAGTTTCATAATTTCTAATCATTTAAATGATTTTTATTTAAGCTTTTTATGGATTTTCTTGCATTGGGGGTATTTTGTAATTTTACACTTGTTGAGATTTTTAGGTTTTACATGTTGTACGCTCAGTCGCTTCTTCTCCGACTTGTCTTCTACCTCCTTTGCAGTAACATGTGCCAAAAAGATAGGAAATCCTCTTTCCATGTACTTCTGCGTTTTAGTGCACGAAATGATGTTTAATCGTGTCATCTTTCCCTGGTGGAACTTCCATTCGATCGTGTATGATTAGGTCTTTATTTCTCCAGGGATAGCGAACATTCCCTTCCTCGGCACACACAACTAAATCGCTTGGTATTTTCAGCCAACCAATCCCATACCGATTATAGTATTATAAATACCAAGTCTTCTACAGGCATTAAGTTTAGGTTGATTGGTGTTTTAGTAAATTCTCATTAATGAGCGAGCAAATTCGATAGTACGAAATTGTCATAGGGCGATACTAGTGATGTGTCTTGGCTTCTAGGCTTAGGATTTGGTTTAAGATGATGCCAATCTTTTATTGTAATGACAGTGTGAAAGGTATGCTTAGTTGAATGGTTACTAATTCAATTTCCAAAGTAAAACGCGTTCTATGAATACGCACACAAAAACATGATATAAGTAGAAAAATTGTTTCTTTAACAAGAGGTTTTTAGGTGACTACTCTCGTACGGCATGGTATCTTCTCTGAATTATACATAGTTGGTCAGACAATGTTTAATTGAGGATACGATGATTGGCTCATTTTCGTCAAAATAGCGTTTATAATTTTTATGATATTCGTGAGAGTAGTTCATAAGTGTAAGTATGGTACCTAGTTATTATTGACGAAATTCTCATAATATGATAATTTGATGGATAATTTAAAATCATTCGTACAACTGAAATTTAAGGGAAATACAACGAGAACTCCTAAGGAGATAAAGTCTAAGATATTTTCAACTTAGGATTTATTAGGCAAAGCGAGACAACTTTCTCTTTTAAGCTTTTATCTCATCTTTAAGGTTGTTAGGGCCTTGATCGGTTTCCTCTCCTCTTAAGTTATGCACCACTCCATGTGCTCCAGTACCTCCAATTTGGTTTTTATGACTTTGGTTCTTTCGCTCTGGGCAATCCCTCCTGTAGTGCCCTTGATTCCCAACATTTCATAGCAATTAACCTCAGACTTGTCTCCGTGCCTCCTTTGGTTGTTAGTAGTTTGTAATTTGTAGGTCTCCTACAGTATGGACCAGATGGCCCAACTTATTTGTGCTCCTGTGGCATTTGGGAGCACATGGACCATCATGAGATGTTTGAATTTAGGACACATACGCTATTGGACCCGCCGTATTACATTTCTTCTCCCCGTGTCCTGGAAGAGTAATCTTTGACCAGGTTATTTTGCCTCTTGTTCGGCTGTTGTTGGTTCTGATTGTTCTTAGAAGTTTATTCACATTCCTTTTGTTTCTCAGCCTGGCGTTCGGGATAGAGTGCTGATCTTTTGTTTACATATTTCTAAAACTTCATATCTAGACACTTATCTTTGAAGTGTCTTAGACTTCCACACTCATAACAGGTGTGAGTTCGTTGATTCCTAGCAGCAGTAGGATTTCTACACTCCCGGGTTATGTGGCCAACCTTCTTGCAATTCCCGCCCTTTACAGTACATTGCCCATTGTGGTTACTTCCCACTTTCTCTTGTTGTTAGCATTATATGCACCATTGATTCTTGTTGTTCGGTATGGCTTTTTGACTTTCGGGCCATGTTGGTTTTGTCTCATGAAATGGCAATAGCCTCGATCGCATTAGCCACTCAGTTGGGCTACAACCCGCTTATTTTCCTTCAAACACTCTAATCTCCCTAGTTAAAAAGATGTCTTTGTTTCCTGAAAGTCACCGGGGAACATTTGTATAGTAGTTTCATTCAAGGGATAAATCATGCCACTCCGTGATCTCAACATATATGTAAGGTGAGACCACGTTATGTAGAGATATAAGATAACGGCAACCATGGCGTAAATAAATCCCCATCATACAGTAGCATGATCATAACCAACAACGTAAGTTAATACTTAATACATCGTTTTACATGAGTAAAAGAGTATAAGCTTTTTATTAACACTACCAACCGAGTATTACTCAAGTTTAGTGGGATATAATACAAAACAAGCTACACTGACAAATCTATTTGTCTATGGGCCAGGGTGCCTCTCAAGATTCTAGATGCTAGCCTCTTATGTTATCTTTAAGTGACTTAATATTCTTTGGTGATGATAAAGGTAGTGCAGCAGCAACTCAGTAATGCATGCCTCAGTAGATGGTGATCATGGAGTATGGTATTAAATAGATATCCGTACTGCATGGGATTTGGTCTCAAAAGACAAGATGATATGGTGTGGAGAGGTGGGTGGTGTAGAAGCAGACTTATCAGTCTCAAATGCCTCTGTATTCTCAGCTTGAGGGGACAGGATCATCTGTAGGTACAGTAGAAGGGTCGGCCGGAGCTAGGTGCTCCTCCTCCTCCTCGTCCTCCTCATCCTTCTCAACATCATCATCATCGTTGTCATCATCAGATGACTCATTATCATAATTGTCTCATCCGTCGGCAGGATGGTCAGCAGGATCCTCCTCAGGGTCCTCCTTATCCTCTTCCGGATCGGAGTCAGCAATGTAGCCTGGTGATAGGGCTGTAGGTGAGGCATCAGCAGATAGAGGCTGATCCGTCATTGGTCCCTCTATCTCCTCATCAGAAGCTCACTAGAATCTCCATGGCTCGGAATTAATATAAACAGACGTGTAGGTAACCGTCGATAATGAAAACATAACTGCTTGCAACGAGCAAAACTTAACTTATATAAATATATTATATAAGGCTGGTATGTTAAATATGAATATGCACTCATGGCATAAATGAATGATGGTAAGGTATCATATTCGATAGCTTAATGTTTAGGCAGCGCTTAGGACCTACGAGCTTATCGTACTATCTTGCCTAAAGAAGTGTTCCTCTATTCATATACATAACCCTTATATAAATAATTGTAGAGTTGTGCGCAAGAATGCAAACTCATCTTTGTATAAATACAATATACCCTTATAGTAACGTACGTACTATAATATGAACACGTATATGCATCATGTAAGCATCTAGTAAAACTAACTAATGCAAACAACTAGTATGTGTCCCATAAAAACCCCTTTGTATGAATGCAATGTTTGAAAACGGTTATAGTCCAGCAAAAACATTTGACCTGGTTCTCTATAACCTTGGCTCTTGATACCAATCTGTAACACCCCCAAATTGGGTCGCAGCGGAATAAGGGTCCGGGGCGTGTTACTTCATAGATCAATAACACAAGATATATATAGAACGACCAAAAAGTCGTTTTAAAACTAATACATTGGATTTAACAAATATTTGATACAAATAGCCCGAAGCTTTAACTTGTTCCTTATTATTATTACAAAGATACTGGTTCACAACACATGAGTTTCCCAAAACATAATACAACCATATCTTTAGCATGACTTCCCAAAACAAAATCACCAATGTATCCTTGGCACCTTATGCTTACTGATCTCCTGAAAAACATTGCTTTAAAACGTCAACAATAATGTTGGTGAATTCATAGGTTTGATAAATCATAATATGCAGGACCGCAAGACTTTCCCCGTGATAATGCAACACATGCAGACATCACAAAACCAGATTACATTTTCCTAAGCTCATGACACTGAAGCTCGACGATCTTTCTTGCAATAATATATATTGCAATTTCTGCCCGATTAGATGTTTAACCCGAAACATCCCCAAATTCGACATGCTATACGTTCGTTCCCGGTGATAGCTAGTCACCCGAACGGGGAGGTCGTTTCCCCAAATAGATCTATTCATAACATTCGCGCTTACATAATGTAATTAACAACTACATCTATGCAATTGACAGTTCATGATAATGGGCTCAACTTGGGTTATCGCTACTTAGGCAAACATGTAATCAATATAAAATATCCACTTGCGTCCAATTTATAAAACAAAGCATGTTTCCACCCCATAGTTATAAATCATTGAAATCGTAAAAATGTGGGGCTATGAACTCACCTTGAGTTCTGATAATCCAAATATCGCAGATAAAGCGTCACGTAAAAGATCGAATGCAACCTAAATTATCATAGGTCGTATAAGTACCATGTACTTCGATTAACCAAAATCATATATTCCTATATAGCTCATCATACTATCGTTCGGGCTATCATAATTAAGAGGTCATGTAGTGAACGTATGAGGAGTTAGGACACTTTAAATCGTAAATCCAACAACTCGTCGATACGCCACCCCGAAGAGGCCTCATTATGAAACTCCCTAGTAATATAGCACTTTGCTTAACTAATACCACATATAGGTCTATATAGTTCAATCACCATCTAATTGTTTTGGTAAAATTGTGTTAAATAAGTAAAAACGTTTTTAATTACCGTTTTAGTAAAACTGGCGTAACTTTTACGTTTTAAGTCCGATTTTGACGTTTCTTAAGCCCACGCTTTCGTATTAGGATAAGTTATCATAATTTGACATTTTCATATTTTTGATCCTCTGATGAACAGTACTTTTACTGTTCATACTAGTTATAAATTCATTTTTATAGCTTAAATTAACATAACACTCGTAAACGTCGTATTTTATTTGTTATAGCTCTGTTTTTAGCGATTCTTTCGAGTACGTTCTCGTTATTGAACATTCTATTAATTTATAAGGTTTACAAAAATAAAAGTTTCTGACATGAATAGTGTTTTTTACTATTCATAGTTTATAAAATTATTATTATAAACTTTTAATTACCGAAAACCCGCGAAACTCATAACTCCTTCATTATAAATTGAAAAATTATGATTCTTATCATTTTAGAATCCTAAAAATGTTTTTTATTTGTTAAAAATATCCAACTTGCTGTTTTATAAGATTTTTATAAAAGTTATTTTATAAACCCGATTAATTAACGTATAACTCGTAATTAGCGTAACTTTTTCGTTATTTATCCGTTTGACAAGTTTCTTACCTTTTCGGAATCGTCATGATGTGTAGAATTTTATAAAAACATAAAATAATATGTTATTTACACGAATTTTGGACAGAAACTTGGTGTGACTTTGATAAGTCCATTTTTAAACCTTGTTTTTATACTTTACAACTTTTGTAATCCACCACAAGTCTCATATACCATATATATTATAAATCATACATATATTAAGAGTCCATTTGTCCATAGATGTCCACTTGTCTAAATTTATAAGTCCATCATAATACTTATAAACCATAACTTTCATATTTAACCATTAATCACTAGTTTTATATATGACCATTTTTGCATAATAACCATAAGTGTGCAAGTCTTCCCATCTTGTTATAACCTTATTTTAATGATCATATGATATTACTACAAGTCCATAATCAACATTAACATGTCATTTACTTTTCCTTTACTTGTAACATATTATGAAACCTTTATAAACCCTAATTTGTAGTTAATCATTTTTACACCAAAACAATATGGTACAACACTTTCTCATCCCTTTTAACATGATATTAGCAATATCACAACATATATAATAGTGTACAAAATGATCATTACAAGTAAAAACTCCATTTTCATGTTAAAATCCTAAATGGTGATTCAAGCTATAAAGAATTAACATATGCATATTAATGATAAATGTAAGATCATAAAGAGTTCAAGATGACCTTATGGTGAATGAAGATGATGACTAACACAATCTAAACCCTTGTTTAGACTAGAAACCAAAGCTTGCCCAATATTAACCCTAGTTTTCCAAGTGAAAACCCTAACTTCTCTTTTCTTGATTAATGCTTGAAAATGGTTAGCCAATACTTGGAAACATCTTAGAATGTCTTAGATATGATGTGTATAGGTGTGTATAGGTTGTATAAAATTTGATATGGATTTGGTAAATGAGTAGGGGTGAGCCGTGGCATATGAGAGCACCAAAGGAAGTGTTTTTGTGATTTTTAGCTAAGTGTTTTTGTGTATGTGTGTTCTTACTCTTTCATACTAGTATATATAATATAGGATGGTCAAAAAGATTGAAATAGTTGGTCCAAGACATCTTCATGGTCTTTAGGAAGACTAATTGGTCAAAGGGAACAAGGTATGGGTATGTTTAATGCAAATGTGATGTACAAAGACTACTTGCAAGATTTTTCTTATATTTCTTTGTATAAATTGCTACAAATTCGTCCTATGTATGATACATATGATATATTTTTGTAACTTTTATGTATTGGGTATAAAAGTGGGTATTTGTTGAAGCGTAGAAAAGTTTTGGTGGTTCCGGGTATGCCTAAATGCAATTTATCGCGAAACGTATACACTTTACGTATCCGATAAAAATAAAATGAACAAGGATCATAATTATTCTCAAAATAATTATTTAATACTTGATTGATGTAAACGCTTAATTGTTTGATGCCCGTTTACATTGAACGCTAATTTTTAGCTTACGCGATTTTACTTAATACATGAAATTACAAGCAAACGCGTACGATACTAAAAATAAATAGTAGATTTATCGACGTCGTCAATGACTTGAAAACACAGGGTGTTATACAAACTACCTATATCCCAGCCAAATACAATCCACAATCAAATCCTTTCTAACCTATATTCCATCATCCTTCAATCAAATCTCACTTCATCTCCACATCATAACATGACTCGAACCTAGACTCAAAACGAATTAAGATCTCAGATTACTCCTTTTTGTGTTTACATTAAAGTTTTGACCTATAAAAGATCAAGAACACGGGAGCAGATTCATCATAGATCTGTGAGACAGTGCATAGTGTCTTTCATTATCCAAAAATAAAAGAAATATATATAACATTTTGTGTTATACTCTTTTCTTTTAATTCATTCAAAAACGCAAAAGCAAAGAGATATAACCTACATGTGACCCATTACAAGATCTTGAAGTCGTGTGTTCTTCATAGGTTACACCTTATTCATCGATGAGATAAGAGTAATAAGATGGAGATATGTTTGTGTGATGATGTGTTTTGATTTGAAGATATAAGGTTGGAGTTTTATTTTTGTGGTTGTAGAGAATGGAGGTATGTGTTTATGAGATGGAGAGATAAGGTTGTTGTGTAAAATGTTAAAGATGAGGCGTGTTGTGTCTTTGGTGATGGGAGAGATAAGGTGGGTGGCGAATGTGTTATAAAATGTGGTTAGGGTTTGTGTATCTGTGTTATTTAGGTTATACCGAAAAGAATATGGACTGGGCCTCCTGATATGTTGTAATCAAAATAGGCTTGGTCTTTCATCTTGAACAGGCTGCGAAATTGGGCTGAAAGTTATGAAATGGACTACGAATTTTATATAAATTTGCTGGACTATTATGATTTAAAATGCAAAATCAAGAACATCACTTATTGCTTAAAACGATTCGTATTAAAGATTCACGAAAACCATTCAAAAGGCTATTCTCGGGATTTAATCGCAAGAATTGATTACGGGGATGATTCGTTATCATTTATTTGAAGTTGAAGTGGAATTTCACGGGTGCGTATACTTATCATATCTTAACAGTCGGGATTGGTTGGATGATGAATTTTAAAGATAACTTGTTCATACTTATAATTGGTGTTGATGAAGACTTGACAAATCTAGCAATGTGTGATCTATAAACGCAGAAGTTGGTGCTCAATGCACACATTTTCTATCACTTGAAGGAGTTACGTTGTAGTGCTCAGTCTCTCACTTAGTTGAGGATTTGTCAAGAGACTTTAGTCTACTTATACTTCAAGGAATTACGTTGTAGTATTTAGTATAAGTTTGGAGTCGTGGATAGTACAAGACATAAGTCATAAGTTTGGATATTCTACTTCAACATCAAGTTTGTCATACTGAGTTTTCTCCATCAGTAATCATTACAAAAAGATGACAGAATACGAGGTTGGAATTAAATAAGTCTGAGGAGAAGCAACTTCACACATGACTTCTCTATCGAACATTCAGACGTAACTGAATTATGATTATTTCGATGGTCATCAGATATAATTAGGGGGAAGAGTGTTTGATAGATGCAACAATCAGGGGGAAGAAATGTGTACATCCAGGACTTAATTGACTTTGGTGTATACAACATCCGAGACTTAATTGACTTAGAGGTTATAGTTTCTAACTTCTATGAGTTGTTTGTGTGAAGTATGAGCATGTTCCCCTGAATGGATTGGCTACTAATCCGCAATGAAGAAGTCAAATTTGCTGCTAAAGTGTGGTTTACTTCTTTTTCTACAAATTCCGCTGCGAGCTTAAACCGCTATAGTTGGAAGATTTGTCAACTGCATTAAAGTTTCATATTTGCTTCGAATGCTGTCTGTTTGGGGGGAAGCAGTTGAACTACTTGAAGACATGCGGTATGAACTAGGGGGAATTCAACTCAGTTTATACGGATTACATTGTATTCTCTACAAGTGAAGGAATGATTCAAGCTAAAGTACATGTTGAAGACAAAGCAAACTACAAATATCTTTAGCTATTTGTACTTGTAGGATACATTGTAAGTAATTCCATATGCCACCACATTGGGGGAAGATTGTTAGGATTAAAAATGTGGCGTTTATATGGAAATTACACTAGTTTATGTTTAAGTTAAAACACAAGGGCCATAAATGTAATTAGGCTAAAGTTCCCTTGTGTTTTACCTATAAATACTCTCCTCTAATCAAAATTAGAGGGTGAAGCTCCCATTTTCATTTTCCTTGCATTTTTATCTTTTAATAAATTTTGAAATAGTGAAAATACTCTCTCTCTCTCTCTATTATGGCTTATTCATATTTTGAGCTTCCCCGACCTCCCGAGATCGTGAATTGAGAAACCTCACATTTATGGTACGATATAAGACAATGAGGGTGTGGGGAACATGTAAGCAAGAAACTAGTACCCATGTCCCCTTGTGGTCCATGTGTGCTCAATAGGTGACAAAAAGGAATCACATACGCTTTCGTCTTATGCCGAGAATTTAAACCGAGACTAGTTTAGATGATAACCGAAACCGAGTGTTCTTGACATTGATCCTAAGATGCTAAAACGCGTTAAGATGTCTTAAGATCGACTAAGAAATAGATTTTTAGTCATTGTTTTTACTTAATTGCTAAAATTGCGTAGTTTTCTGTTTTTTCGACTAGTTTCCGAACGTAACTCTAAGACTCGCGTTTTAAGACAAACGCTAACAAGAATCATAAGATAACTTATCAAAATAAGTTTATTAAGCTCACTCCAAGATAACTAGATATACTTTAGTTCACTGTCGTGTTGGTACGCGTTGCGTGACGATTTTCGCTGAACGCGGGAAACTTCTCGGTAAGCGTTAAAACAATAACATAGATACTTCAATACGGAAAAGATGAATCAAAAGTGATTCATTTAGGAAAAATCAAGACTCACAATACCTGGTTAAACCGTAACCGTTTCGCTCAAAAGTAGTCAACAACGTCCACTTTTTAGTTTTTCTCTGAGAGAACTGACAAGATCGAAAAATGCAGATACAACCATAGTATTTTAAAATACTAAGATCCAGGAAAAAGTTACTGGTTATCACATTCTAACCCCCTTAAATGATTTCCGCCCTAAAATTCAGCTCAAGTCATCAAGTGTAACAATAAAAGGAAGTTCAGATCCTTAGCAAAACGTATTAATCCCCTTGATTGGTTCAGTCTCTCGAGTGAGGTTTCTATTGATCCCTCTAGAGACTTAGTTCTAATGTTCGACTCTTACGCTCCTCATGGTGAAAATAGATCATGGTCGAACGGCATGGTAGGTTTTTCCATTGTCTATACACAGTTTGATGGTCTCCCTAAATTTTTAATTACGAGATTGTCTCGGTTCAAGTGTTTCGATATGATCCAGTCCACGACGTGTGTCACTTAATTGTTATAAGGTATTCGATAGCCTTCTAGTTTCCTTCGGTTTTTTCTATGTCAATGTGGCTAGTTTACAGGGTTATGTGGGCCCATGAACATTACGACTCATAGTTTTATTTCTTTCAAGATCGTCTTAAGGTTAAGGGGAGCTTCAGTTATCATAATGTGTCTAGTCTTTTCCAAGTAGATTTTACTTGTTTGCGAGAAATCTTATGTATCAACTTTCTAGAAGGGTCTATGATAGATCGTTTTTAGAAATCGCGTTGCTTGTAACAGGTCGAAAGTTTCGAATCGACTTGCTACAAAATTATGGATCAAGTCTCCGTTTGTATATTTTCAAAGTGTTTCGTCTAACCATGTTGTGTTTTCCCTCAAAGTTTGTTTGTTTTGGGTAAAGGGGTTTCCCTGGAAAATATATTAACCAAATATAAACAGGTTAAGTTCATATGGAATGTGGGCAGAAAGAAAAAGTAGCCACATTAGCCTTCAAGCTGCACTAGAGACATACATTGTTAAAGACATAAGTTGTTCTATAAATGCCATATGAACAGCAAAAAATGAGCCTTAGTTAAAATACATAAACTAAAACTAGACATAAACCAAAGATGGAACATTTAATCAAGGAGCATTCCGGGCAACCATTGTATTAGCCAAGCAACAAGATAGGAGCAATAGAGATCCAAGTTAAGGCTTCTGCCTCTCCTGTGAAAAAACCTTTCCAAAGAAAACTCCAGAGGAAAAAACTTGGATCAGGAAAAAAAAGGTGTACAACCTCACCTAGTAAACCCCTCCCTATCATGGACAATACAATAGCTTGGAATCTATCCATTGTGTTCAAGCAGCAAACGAGACTTTTGGAAGACATCTTCTTGAAACTTTAAAGTAAACCATTGTGAATCTCCTGCACAATTCGATGAGAGTGATAGATGTTCAATGTATACGTGACAGATGCAATCGCGATATCTCCTATCGAACGTGTGTGTCACGCAGTGCTAGTCTGATTCTTGTCTGAAACCCATAAATGTTCCGATATCACTCTAGTCTGACGGTATATAAACTCAAGACTAGAGATAAGTCAGCGGACAACCGTATAGCCCATTGAACAATAATGATCACTCTCCGGAGAGTGTGTATTGTCTCATCGCAAGATCTACTGTTTGATTACACCACCTCCATGATAGAACAGAGAGAATACAATATGTAATACGAGCACAACCAGTCTACATGCTCATCGCTCTCGAAGTGTGAGTGCGCTGCACAACTCAACAGATCGACGTCCAACTTGTCTGATAAATCGCCTTACATCAGCGGACTCTCCACCCACTTATGAAACATACACTCCACCTGCGTAGTTATCAAGCTCACATCCCTCACACTACCCTCACAAGTGCCCACCAGACCTCCGATCATAAGTCCGCTACACTGGAACCATAATCAAACTAGGGACATTTTTACGATGGTTTTAAGTCAAGTCGCGATACTCGCTGACCGTACACTGCCACACCTTGCCGCGCCCCCCCAACCCCTCTTGTCTGGCTGGTCTTCAACTTCTGCTGAACTAACTAAGACACCCACGCACTATACCTGCTATGGCGCATGACGGGGATATGACAATAAGTGGACACCAGAACATCAGTTACCTATTCAATAAAACATATGTGCGACCTAGCTCGAATCGTATCCAAACACAAGCCACCGTAAAAGGTATCATTATAACGACTCCATCAAAAAGGTCGCAAAACTCCATCCCTATCCCGCCATAGAATAACATCATCCATATCATCAAGTAACACAGGGACATGTAATTGAGCCAAAAAAGGAAATCGTGATAGCCAATCAAGTGGCCATCTCCAAACACCATCAGAAATAAGGTTACTAACCGAGTTTTCAAGAGAAAAACCCGATCTCACAATATCCCGGTTAGAAAGCAAATCTTTAAGCGGGCACACATCTGTCCATCTATCAAACCAAACAGATGTAGATTTACCATTGTTAATCTTATGCCAAATAAAAGGTCTGATTGTTGATCTAATTTGGAGAAGCTTACGCCATCCCCAACTGGCATCACCTCTACAAGGCACATCCCAAAAACTACGACCTTTAAGCTTATACGTATGAACCCATTTAACCCATAGAGACTCCCTATGAGTGAAAATACTCCAAATATGAGTAGCCATTAAAGCAATATTAAAATCCTCTATTCTACGAATACCAAGGCCACCCTCATGCTTAGGCATGCACACAGAATCCCAAGCAACTTTGGCTTTCCCTTTCTTCATCTCCCCTTGGCACCAAAGAAAACCATGCATAAGCTGTTCTAAATCATGCACAATACGAGAAGGGAGGATAAAAACAGAAGCCCAGTAAATATGCATGGAAGACAAAACAGACCGAATTAATTGGAGGCGACCAGCAAGCGATAAGAACTTATTTCTCCAGTCATTAACCCTACTTTTAAGCTTTTCAACAAGAATTTTACAATCTCAGAATAAAAGTCTGGAAGAAATAAGAGGAACACCTAAATACCTGACCGGCAAAACACCTTCAGCAAATGGCATAGAGTTTAAGATAGATGCTTTAATAGCATTAGGGACATTACAAAAGTAAGCAGTGCTCTTGGGAATGCTAGGAACAAGACCAGAAACCTGCTTAAATTCCTCCAAAGCATCCATAATGACAGACACCGAGCTAGGATGACCACGGGCAAATAAGAAAAGGTCATCAGCAAAACATAGATTAATAATTCTTTATTGTTCACAAAGATGATGATATTGGAATTCATCTGAATTTCGGACCTTACGCTGCAACAATAAGAAAATGAAATGAAGAAAATGAAATGAAAGTGCACGTGAAGTCTCACAAAGAATGGTAATCCTATCAGGGGTGAGTGATGAGTCATGACGTAAATATGCATAGATAACGATG
>BQNB010005086.1:0-15000 GCA_026074375.1 Tanacetum coccineum | reverse complement strand
ACACATATTTCCAATAACTATCCAAGCCGTTTTAGTTTACTCGAGTACAAGTCCATTCATAAATCCAATAGTTAACCTGACATCCAAGTATTGTTCTAGTCTATTATAACATTGGCCCATTAAAAGTTTTTTAGTTAGCCCGATAATATGACAAGTATAGTATAGATACCTTATTGGGCTTTTCGGCCTAATAAGTCCACTAATCTCTTTTAAGTTTCCAAATAGGTCAAAATAGTTCACCAATACTTAACCATACAATACATTCTCTTTAGTTTTACTTAAATAAGTTTCCAATAAGCCAAGATATAGTTCAAGGGAATAAGCCGAGACCAAATAAGCTCTAGATATGTCGCAGCTTATCTTAGCCTATTGGGTCGTGACCCGCAAAGTCCAAAACAAGCCTTTAATCCCAAAATAAGTTAATAAGTTATATAAAGGTATAAAGATCTAAAGTCAAAAGTAATAAGTCATAAAATGCCATAGCTTAATACTCTTATTGGGCCGCGAGCCCAATAAGCTTGAAAGTTCTCCAATAAGTTCAAAAATAGGTCCGTTCATATCAAAACCTTTTTAGTTCTTCAAATAAGCTCCAAACAATTTAGAAAATATCCGATGATATACACCGGGGATAATAAGCCCTTATTAAGCCAAGGCTTTTCGTCCTTATTAGGTCGCAAGCCCAATAAGCTTAAGAAGTCTCAAAATAATCTATAAATAGTTTGGTAAGTTCAAAATCAAATAAACGATGAAATAAGGGTTTAATAAGCACATGAATAAGCTAGTTTCAAAATAAGCTATACCTACGAACCCTTATTTAACTAAGTCTATTATTAGGCCTACTAAGACCAAAATAGCAACAGAATAAGCTCAAAACCAAAAATAGAAGATAAGATAAGCTAATAAGCCCATTTCAAGATACAGTTAGTAAATAAGCTTTAATAAGCTACAATAAGCCAAGCCAAGACAAAATGGGTCGAGCCCTTGCTCGCCTATTCCTTTCTTGTTAGGCCGCAACCCTGCTAAAGCCTAAAACCATTATAAGCATTTCCAAATAAGCCCCGAAAACTAAATAAGTTACAAAAATAAGTTAAGCTATACAAATAAGCCACAAAGCCTCAAAATAATCTAATAAGTCATGGGCCGAGCCCATGACTTCTTCTTCTTAGCTCTCGGTTGGGCCAAACACTAAAACAAGCCCAAAAACTTTAATTGCCCTAACTAAGCTTATTTTTAAGCTAGACTTCTAAATAAGCATTAATAAGCTCTAGAAAACACAATATATTTTACCACAACAACCATGATATAAAGATGACCAACCCTTGTTCTTCCTTTTTGTTCACGTCAAAACCAAACGCACCCTTTTAGAACCTTGTTTTGATTTTAATTTTCATTTTTAAAACAAACGCATTGTACAACTAGTCATGTATCATCATGTTAACCATAAAAGTACAACTATTAAAAGATTTAAACAACTTAAAAGAATGGGTTTCGGTTGGAGTTTAGACACGAGAAAACAACCCAAATGTTGTTTTTTATTACCCAAGATTACTATAAATCAACCCTAGAATGTTTCTTAGCCCTTTGATCTTGATAAAACTTGAAAAATAGTGTTCTTCTTGCCTCCTTGGTGGCTCGTCCGAATACAAAGAAAGAAGAGAGAAAAAGTTTTGTTGTTTGATGTTTGAAAATGCAAAGTGTGTGTTGTTTATGGTATGATATAAGACAAGGAGGGTGTGAGGAACATGTAAGCAAGCAACTAGAACCCAAGTCCCCTTGTGGTCCATGTGTGCTCAATAGGTGACAAAAAGGAACCCCACACGCGTTCGTCTTAGGCCGGGAATTTAAACCGAGACTAGTTTAGATGATAACCGAAATCAAGTGTTCTCGACATTGCTCCTAAGATGCTAAAACGCGTTAAGATGTCTTAAGATCGACTAAGAAATAGATTTTTAGTCATTGTTTTACTTAAATGCTAAACTTACGCAGTTTTCCGTTTTTCTAACTAGTTTCCGAACGTAACTCTAAGACTCGTGTTTTAAGACAAACGCTAACAAGAATCATAAGATAACTTATTAAAATAAGTTTAGTAAGCTTACTCTAAGTGTAACGACCCAAACCCGCTCCAGAGAGTAGGCCAAAACGTCATAATCATGGTGTCATATCAAAGCATAATAAAGGCATAAAGTCATAAATGATAATATAGAACAAAGTGGAAAGCCGGAATCAAACATCGGCTCCCGATTATGAGATCAACATGAATAACGTAAAAGAAGTCTAAAGGACTAAAACATGTGTCCAAGATAGTATAGCACATCAAAGTGTCTGCGATAAAAAGAAAGGAAGCTAAATGGTCACTTCCTAAGCACACACTCTCTCAAGCCCAATCTCCCTCTAGATACCTGCCGTATAAGAAAGAGAAAGAAATACGGCTGAGCATAACGCTCAGTGAACGGATATAATAACAATGTAAGTAATAAGTATGAATCCTGGATAATAAATATAAAGCAGCGGAAAGATCATGAGTGTCATGAGGAAACCTGGAGAATACATCATGAAGGAATAGGAAATAAACATGTAAAGTTATCACATTTAGATTCCTTTGAACTTGATTAATGAAATTGATGATTGTATCTAGATCCTCATCTTTGGTACGAAGAAAGTATACCCAAGTGTAGTGAGAATAATCATCAACAATCACAAAAATATATTTATTTCCATTGATGCTTTCTACCCTCATTGGTCCACACAAATCCATATGAATTAGTTCAAGTTTGGATTCTATGCGTGGAACCAACTGTGATAGAAATGAAGCTTTCTTACTTTTGCCTTGCTCACATGCTGAACATGAGTGATTTCTATCTTACTTAAATTCCGGAAGCCCGTCAACTAGATCTTGTGACGTGAGTTGATTAATGGTACCAAAATTCAAATAAGAAATCCATCGGCACCATAACCATGATTTTGTTGATGTTGCTTTGGACATTAAACACACTGAAGAAGAAGTCGCCAACTCAGAAATGGAGATAGTGTAGAGATTAGATTCTCGAGAACGAATAAGCAAATCATCACCCTCCAAGTTCCGAACATAGCAAGTATTTGAACGAAAGGCTGCTTCTAAATCTCCATCATAAAATTGTCCGACCAAAAATAAGTTATGTTTGAGTCCTTCAACATAGTATACGTGACATATCATGAGATTGTCTTAAACATAATATCCGTATCCAGTGATTGCTGCGAAGTGATCAACCTCGAAGCTGACTATTCCCATGAATTTCTCAATGAAATTTCTTAGCAGTGAAAGATTGCCATTCATATGCTTCGAGCACCCGCTATTAACAATCCCAAAGACGAGCTGGATCACCTGCATCACATGAAACAAATGCAGATGGAAGAGTGGACAGTTTGCCTACCCATTTCTAAGTGGTAACCGGTGTGTTAGATTTATCGAACACGGGTACTACTCTTTGGTTCACTAGAGAGTGATGGAGCAATTTTGCTCTTAGGTGTCCAAGTAAAACATTGATGGTTTTCAAACCATTTCTGCTACTTTATACTTGTTGCAATTTTGTTTTTCATATAATTGCTAAGTGTTCTACTTTGACTAGAATCAGGAGATAGTGGTAACACACTAGAGACCTTATTTGTTGCTGTTGGGGTTTTAGCAACACTAAATCTAGATTTTGCAACTACATAAGTAGCGCCTAAATTCTTAGATTTTGCTGCTATGAGGGTAGTGAATAAGGCTCTTTTTACCTTAGAATCTCTAGACAAAGCATAACGAGCAACACATTTTTCATGAGAAAGTAAAAACACATCTTTACCACAAGAAACACAAACATTATCCAAACCGTCATTAACAGCATTTACAGTCTTGGTATTTAATACACCTGCGTTTGATTGACATACATTCGAATGCATTGTTTCACACTTATTAGAATCTATACTAACACTACTTGACATCTTCCAAACATGTGCAGATGTTCTCTTATCATTAGTGTTCTTCAAGACTCTATCCTTTGATTTACGAGGCAATCAGACCCGTGCGATGCACATGGGTTGTATCTAATTATTGCGCACGGGTTGTATCTAATTGTTGATTGCGTATGGGATTTGTCAGTTCCCATCATTTTTGCGCGAACCTTAATCATAGTTCTAATAGTTATGAATATAAAAGTAACATAAGGTAGCTTCACACAATGCACCAAAAAGGAAGTTAATTTCACCATAAGTTATCACCATGTGTTATTAAAATCTTTCTATACTATATACATATCTAAATTCAATTGATTTCCATATATGAACACCCGAGCTGTTTAAATCAAATAATCTGTTACATTTCTAATCAAACCATTATCTTATCATTGTCAAAAACTTTTAGCTATGATCATCCCTCATTTAATAAAAGCTAGAGACACTAATGCATTTAGTTGGGGTAAACATCTTTGGATCAATGTAAGTTGTAAACCTGTAACGACAAATGAGAAGCCCAAGCTAACTCTTGCTTCAAAACAATAGAATTTTTCTGAAGAACATCATCTTCTGAATCCAAGTCAGTCCATGAGCTAACTTTGCCTGAGACGATGTGGAATTTGTTAATAAAAATACTAAAAAATTATACTAATCAAAATGGAATAAAAATTGGGATAAGGTTATGCCAACAACATTACTACTCCACTCTGATTGACTTCAATCCAAGTCTAACCCGGCAACGAAAAGCACAATGGAGTGTTTGCTAGTATTATCAATCAAGCTAGGCCTATAATTAGGTTCCATTTGAAACACAAAATAAGGACTTGAAGATATTCGAAAGCACCAAGCACTAAAATAAGTATTCAAAAACTTCAACTTAAATAAGCCAATCCAAACACTAAAAACTGCTTATTTGTTGCATCAGAATTGGTGCTTGTCTAAAATACATCTTATCAGCTTATGTGGTATAAAAATGCATAGTATTTGGTGTTTAGTTTCTAGTCAAGAATACTATGGGGGTGTTCATTTTAGCTTATTTTCCGCACTTATGGACTTATTTGAAATTGGAAACCTCATATGCTCACTTTTCCCCTTATCAAGTTAAGGCTTATGGCTTATTTATACCATAAGCTCAACTGAATAAGGTCATAAGCAGAAAAAATAGGCTTATGAGCTTCTCTAAATTCAAAAAAGCTAATGAGCTCAGGAAATTAGCTAATCCAAAAGGCACTCACCTTAGCCTCTACTTCAGCCCCCAAACACAATCATTTCAGCATCCAAACACACCAACTTTAGCACCCTAAGCCCACCCGTTCAGTCCCCCATTTTAGCACCCCAAACGGCCTGATTTGAGCCTTCAAACCCACCCATTTCAGCCCCCAAACTAACCCATTTTGACCCATACTTCAGCCCCCAAACAGACTTATTCCAATCAACTTATGTCTTCTTAGGATATTCATTATAACCCACTTTTAATGAACACATCATATTAATTTTGTGCTTCAGTTGCTATCATTCTTTTCTGCCTGAACTATAAAACTCTATTAATTTGCATTCAGTTATACTATTTTAATTTTTGATTTATCATTGAATCATTAAAATAAAGTTCTATTTAAGAAAGTTATTAGCATGTAACTGATGTTGGTAGAAAAAGTTAGATGTGTTATATGTAATTTTAATGTTTGCTGGAATAAATAAGAAATACTGGAGCTAAGATCAATAAAATTAGCCATGTTTTTGTAATTATTTGGTAAAATTTGATGTTGTATAATGTGCATCTGACTAGCTATAATAAATTAAAAACGTATGTTATGTATTTATAGAGAATCAATCTGATGTTAAATACTTGGCCTAGTTTTTACGTTTCACTTGACAGTTCATTGTATCCATGTATTCTGACGTTTTAGGCTAACAGAAGCACAAATCTACACCGATACCGCATAATCCTGATAGTTTATTAATAAAATGCTTAGCTATTACACCCTCTTTTAGGTTTCAGTCTGTACCAATTTGTAATATCATTACCTCAAGTCCTCAACTAAACCTGTCATTGCAGTTGTTATCTTTCTCACGGTATCATGACTACTGTCTAAACGTTCATTGTCGATACACTTCAAAGTGATGTCAAACTTACTAAGAATAACCTAGCTTCAAGCAATAATCAAGCACATAAGCATCATGTTCCTAAACCGTATTCCATAAAATCCTAAATAAATCTAGCATCGAACAATAATATGTACTTTGAATTATACTTTAATACACCAACCCAAACGCTCCACTTTAGACTACAATTTATGCTTCCCTAACACTACTCGGAATCCCAGTATCTAACCTCATTGTTTGCTGCCATTTTAGTTCTTAGCCCGTTTCTTGTAACGCCTAATTTAGATGAAAGAAGGTGTTGTAGATTGGGTATTAGAGAATTAAAGGTGTGGGTGTGATTTTTTGTTTTGATTATGGGACTGTGATTTTTGATAATCATATTTGAAACGGCCTGAAGGTTAAAAATTTAGGACAACTTTCATTTCTTTCTAAACAACTCAATGATCATGTATAACACACACACAATAAGGGAAGATAGAAATAAATTACCTCCATCTTTGCCTATCTGCTGATACGGGATGAATTCAACGATGTTATCGGTCACCAAAAGAAGCCAATTAACTTCTTCCCTCCATTTCCTTTTTTGTCTTTAAGAATTGGAGCAAGTTTATTATGTTTTCCAAATACACCGTAAATTTCCCTAAAAGTGAAGTTAAATGAATCAAAAAGACCAAAAAACACCCACTTTACTAAATAAAATGAAAGTAAAAACAAAAATATTATCAGCAAGGTTTGTAATTGCATTCGATAAAGCCAAAGCATATGAAACTCTTTTCCACTACTTGTCATATCTTCTCTTAAAAGCAAAAAAAGGTAATTGGCTCATGTGTCAAAACCTGTGTAAATATGGTACGACTAACTGAAGGATGCTATGAACTTCAATTTATGGCCTAATAAAGTCAATAAGCCTAAACTAATAAGCTAATAAGTTGGTAAAAGTAAGCTTATTGATTTTCCAACTGTCAATAACCCGCTAAACCCAACAAATATGATAATCTAAAGACCCCCTAAAGTAGTACAGGACTCAACGAATTTGCAATCATCATTCTATATTACACTAACCCCTAAAATTCTCCAAAAATTAATGTCACCAAAAATGGTCAACCGAAAACAAAAACTACCATAAAAAGACATACCTTCAATTCCTAATTCTCATGTTTCTTGTTTCTTAGGCCCAGTACATTTTGTCAAACACATTGTCAGCATCCTTAAACCTGTCACCAAACAACTTAATTTTCTTATCAACATGATTTAGATAAACTAATTTTGAAGATCTAACTAAATCTTACCATGAATTGCTATCTTAAATTGCTTGTAATCTTTTAAAGAATTAGGTTGCAAAAGGGACAGCCGTAAGGATGAGGATGCATGCCTTTACCTGTAATTCAACAAAAACCCATGAATAAAAAAAATACAAACTTTGTTATAAAAAAACAAAAAAATCCACCTTTAATTCTTAGTTGGCCGATGAAAAAGCTAGCCTTTAAGTAAGAATTTATGGAACGAAAGAAACCAAATCATTAAGAAACCAATCTTTAAGGCTCCAGATTGAGATTGTTGATCTTCTTCATTCGATTTGCATAAAGGGTAAAAGCACTTGCATGGAGGTTGGGGGTTTCGGATTGTTTTAGCTTCATCTTAAAGGATGGAGTTGTAATTGCATCATAGCTGTGATAGATTGTTAATGAGGTGAGGAGTTGTGTAAAGCTGTAACTGCGGCATTAATGGGCTAAATTGTAATTAGTAATTACAGTATGAAGTTGTACATATGGCTGAGTGGGTAATACATAGCTTTTAAGGATACAGCCTCATTAAATTTAGGGGTTGTATCTTTTAGTATAATAGATTATCCTTAGACTTTGATCTTCTAACAATATTAGAACTTTCAACACCTATGGAATTAGAAACATTTATGTTAGATTTAGAATCCAGTGCTTGTGTCTGTTTTTGTGTATCTATACATTCCTCTTGCGATTACATTCGCACTCTATTTTTGACTTTGTTCATTTTTTGGTAAAGAATGTGAAGTGATTGTTTTTGACTTATCTGCATTGACCTTAGTTTTTGACACTCTCTTAGCCTTGACTACTATGTTTTTAGGTAATGGTGTTACACAAAGAAGTGTTCCTGAGGTCTCAGATTTGTCAAACTTAGTGTTCACATTCTTTCTCTTGTCAACGGTTTTAAGCTTATTCTTGAGTTTAGATATTGTCATCAAAAGATCTTGATTCTGAGCCCACACATCAGCATAAGCATATGTCTTTTAATTAACATGTTCAATCAACTCATCAAGCTCTTTTTGATGTTGAGTTCGTGTTGCTTTTATTGAATTGAGAAGCTTTTGATATTTTCTCTTTCTTTAACAACAGAATCCACTTGAGTTTTTAGCAACACGTTCTCTTCATTCAATGTTGACAAATTTGACTTTTAAGAGACGTCACAAGCCATTTTCTCTTTTTGATGTTGTAGTTTGAGTTCGAAATCAATACTTTGAGCTTGTGATCGCTTAAAATCATTTTCAAGAATTTTGATTCTTTTGAGCAAATTGGCTTGGATATCTTTTGAGTCACTTGAACTTTTCTCAAGTTCATTTCTTAACATCTTATTTTTCTGTTCTTGAACATAATTGATCACACAATCTTAAATTTCTCGAGTTAAAGATTACTCAAAAAGATCATCAATTATGTTTGTAAAACATTCCTCTTTGAGATTTTTCTGTAACTGCTGTTCTAAATTTTTGGATTCAAAAATATTTAACATTTCCTATACTTTGTCAATGAGTTCTTGTTGAAGTTCTTTCAAAGTCGTTGACAAAGATTCAGACATCAGAATTACATCAGTTTTATAAAACTCTCTTAAAGAATTTTGACTATCAAATATCCATCTCCTTTTTCTATCTTCTAAAAGAGTGACATCAATTCGTGTTTGTAAATTGTTAATCGTTAAACCCATTTTTTCAAACATTTTTAGCAATTTACTCTCTTTTGGCATTTGTGGATTTGATAAATTTGATGTAACTTCTGTTACCTCAGAACAATCATTGGAAGTAGAAGGAATTGAAAAATATGTTTGTTCAGCAGAAGGTTCTTGTTGAGGAACAAATGTTTCATAAAGAGCATTTAATTTTTCATAATTAAGTTTAACCATTTTGTTTCTCATTTTCAATCGACTTTCTTCCGCATCCTTTAAAGTTTCCTCAGCATCAGGTGAATCAATTTTTAAACTAGTGCTATGAAGCATTTCACCATCATACATTTTGGGTTGTGCTGCAATGGCTTTCTTGAGACGTTCGGGATTCTTATAACCCAACCCTGCTTTAAGAAAAGGATCATAAACTTTATTTGGTTCTTTTCTAAGCATGTGAATTGTTTGAATTGTTTGACCTATTTTATAAACAATTCGATCATGAGAACTCAATTTCTCTTCGAGATCACAAATATCTTCAAGATATCGATTTTCTCGTTCTTTGAAAGCCTTTTTAGCTAACTGAGTTTCATGTTAAATTATTATCTTGTCACTTTCAATCTTGAAAAAATCACTTTTAATTTTATCTTTTTCTTTCAAAATTCGCTCAATGGTCTTTATCAGCACGTATTTCACGTTCCAACTCTTCACATGTTTCTTTATACTTTAAACACTGAATTGTTTTTGACTCAAATGTTTGGACCCAATCCTTAAACGTCTCAAGCTCCTATTGTAGCAACTGTTTTTGCTTTTGAAGCTCATTGTTTAAGCATTTTTGATTTTCAGCTTCTCTTTGAACATTATATGCCAGCATTTTAATGTCATGATATTCATCATGAGCAGTTTAACCATGTTCAGATGTGCCACCATTATATTCCACATAAGGATCATCAAATATGATACTAGAATCAATTTGATCATCATTAGATGTGTGAATATTAGTTTTATGTTGCACACGATTTACTTGTTCATGAACCTTGGTTGAAGCATTTACCTCACTGACAGCCTTTGCATCATAAGATGGTTCAGATGCAGCATTATCATCAGTTGATTGAATTTGAGCCATCATGATTACTGTAGCAGTTAACTCTTCTAATGTCTCATCTCCATAAGAATTATCGAGCATGAAATCATTTTCTTCATCCTTGAGATTGCTTCCAGCTTCATCTTTCATCGCTAGAAACATTTGTTCCCTAAAATACTTTGCATCACGAACTCTTGGTTTCTGACAATCACGAGCATAGTGGCCTTTTTCATTACTGTTATAACACTGAACATTTGCCTTTCTTGGATTTGGCTCAGTTCGTGGAACATGCTGAACAATCTGCTTGCTTTCATCATTCCTAGTTCCTGGATTAAATGCTTGATTCATGTTCTGTCTCCCTGCATTCCTGTTACCATTTCTACCATAACCTGCATTCTTGGTTTGTATATCAATTCTACCATCTTGAATCACATCTTTATTTCTTGTGTTCGATGAAGTACGAAGACGATTATTGGTAGGTGTGTAGAACTTCTAAGTGATTGCTCAAGCTAATAACATCATGGCAGTTGTAAGCTTATCTTCTTGAGAATCCCCTTGTAACTTCCCTTGATACTCGTCTTTATAATCAGCAACTGAGAAGGATGTGTGACATAATATGGTTGTGGTAAATAAGAAGAATTTGCATGAGATTGTAACGAAGAAGCATTTGAATGAGCAAGAAGGGCTAATGGGTCATGATTCTTGGCAACTTTCTTTGCTTTGGATGCTTGAATATGTGGTTCGAATTGTACTAACAAATCATACAGCTGATCATATGAAACTACATCTCCTGTTTGATTGTGACGAACCATAGTAACATATTTGCTCCATTCGGTTTGCAAGAAATTGAGAAACTTGGTGTTGATTACCACTGGAATAGGACGAACATTATTATGATCCATAATATTCACAAGTGTTGTCAATCTTTCATACACGGATTCTAATGATTCTCCTTCCTTTGCTGCAAATTTGTCAAACTCATCCATAAGTCGTGAGTGTCTTATATGATTAGTAACATCAGAACCAAACATCAATCTTTTAATTCGTTCCCATATATCCTTAGCATTTTTACACGCATCCACTGAATTGTATATATCATTGGGTATAGCTTGAAGAAGATAATGCATGACTCTCACATCAGCAATGTATTGCTTCTTGTTTCCCTTAATCATTTTAGACAATGGTTCAAGTATCTGCTTAGTATTCTTGTTTGGATTAGGAATCATTGTCTGACATAAGGTCCTTTCTCAATTAAATGCCACATTTAATCCCCTTCTTCAAGCTTATTATCTAGAAACCTTATGAACCTACTCTCCCATGGAATATAATTCCCTTTCTCAAGCATTGGAGGTCTTTCATTAGCTCCTGAGTCAGTTAGAGTTTGTTGATTTGAAGTTGACATGTTATATCGAATGATTACAATGCAAACTTGGATCGTTTTAGAGATAAAGTCTTGTAATCGTGAAGTTAACGAGCAATGACAACCTTGTCTTGTATTACAACACTTTTGATTGAAGTAACCTTGAAGAAAGTAAACCTTGATTTGTTACGAAAGTTGAAGTAACACGTAAGCTTTTATACAAAAGCTCAATTTTCCAAGATTAGAAGATACGAAACCTCTTTCACTGTGTTACGAAACCCAAATAATGAGATATTACGAAACCCGATAACTGTGTTACGAAACCTCTAAAATAGTTTACGAAACCCCAAAACTATGTTACGAAACCTCTTCCAATGAGATACGAAACCTTCCAATATGAAAACTATGTTACGAAACCAAGTCTTACGAAACCTCAACTGTAATACGAAACCTCTTATATGAAACCCTTTAGATAGTAAACCGTGTTACAAAACCTCTCATATGAAACCTGTAATACGAAAGCTTGAAGTACGAAACCAAAACCAATCTTTTGATACGAAACCTCTTGTTTACGAAACCATAGATATACGAAAGCTTCCACAGCCTATGAAACCAAACGGTTACCAAAAGCTCCAAATTATGAAACCTCCTTTCGTAAATCCCAAATTACCTCTACTTTCATAAAATCCAAGAAATCTCTTACTTTCGTAAATTCTTAGCTATGAAACCTACTAAAAATCTATCAATATGATTTTAAGCATTTTAGAGTGATAATATTAATGTTATCTTTTCAAATTGATAAAATTCTAGATTACGAAAGCTATAGAAAATGTTACAAAAGCTAAACTATGTTACGAAAGCTAAGAAACACTTACGTATGGCAGTTACCGAAACCTCAACTATGATACGAAAGCTCAAAAACTGTACTACGAAAGCTATTTTCCGCCTAAAAACAGTTACTGAAACCTATTTCTTGGTTTACGAAAGATCTCAAATCCATATTTTCCAATCAAATTCAATCCTAAGCAAGTATTTTTCGAAAACTAGTTATTAAACCTACAAATTGATAGTTACGAAAGTTATATTTCAACTTTTTAAGATCAAAAACTTATCAAAATGTAAATCTAATCACTCTACGTTGTTACGAAACCTACTTTTCGTTAATACGAAAGCTTTTTGATCGAAAATTATCATTGTTAAGCTCGATTTGATTCACGAAACACATACTAGATCTCTCCCGGTGATTGATACCACTTGTTATATGTCATATTTGCATAGTAGATATCATACGAAAGTGAAAGAATGTAAGGAGATGAGCTAAAGAGTATTTTTCATCATTTTTAAAGTTTTCATTCCAAAAGGGAAAAAATAGAAATGGGAAGGATAAGTGAATTACAAAATATAAAGACTTGTATTAATACCCCTCCTATATGGGTATTTATACTCATTGATGTTTCTATTCTATTTTCCTAACTTTAGTCAAACCTTGGTGAACTTACTTAACTTTGACCAAGATAGACTTTATTACATTATAATTACTAGTAAAACTATAAAACTAATCAAAACTATACAAAGACAAATTCATTTAATAATAAACACTTTTCTCATACCTAACAATCTCCCCCCTAAGGGTTGATTATTACAAACAATTAAATTTATTTAAACTTTAAACCATGATTTAATGAAAAAAAATATACTAACACTTAATGATAAGCCAAGTCAATGAATATAAAACAGGCCCAAGTCATTTTGTCAACCCAAGTCCTAAACTAATCCCTCATCTAAAACACGCGGATCTTAGAGTCCGACCCGTAAACACTCGGAACACTCGGATCTCTTTTATTCATTCCACTACAAAATCAATTTCATTTTGTTCAAAAATTATAATTCGTATATCATATTCAGATTGGGTTTTGCTAATTCATCGCCTCTTATCGAAGATTAAAGCATTTCAATTGCACCTGATATTGATCGGAAAAACTACACCGGCGATCTACCTGCTCGCTACTATAATTCAGTATGATATCATTACTTTTGATTACACACAGTAAAAACACACTTAGTCGCACACAGTTAATGAATTTATCGTTTTTTAATAGATGTTATATTAAATAGTTAGGCCCTAAATTTGACCTAATTTTCGTAAATGTTATAGTTACTAAGTGATTCAGTAGATTGTGATTGTGATTATACTTTTGATGGCGATTGCGCAAAAATTGTATGTGGTCTTGGTCTTTTTTCGGTGCTCGTTTGGTTCAGTTTTATGATTGATTATACATACCGAAACGAACACATTTAACTGTTGTCGAATTATTGTTAAAATTAAGTTGAAGGTAGGTTGGTAGGTAGCGCCCAAATTTGACCTACAAGTTGCTCATCGCCTTATTGTTAGCTATGCGACGTCAGATGTTTTGGCTGTCCTAGATTTGGTAATTGGCAGTCACATAATGGCTCGTCACTAGCGTTTGTTGATATATATAAATATAAGGTGCTTTTTGTGGCGAGGTTTGATGCCTGCACTTTTTGTTCTAAGCATATTGGTGATATATAAATATAAGGTCCTTTTTGTGGCGCGGTCTGATGCCTGCACTTTTTGTTCTGTGCGACATCAGATCTTTTGACTGTCCTAGAGTTGGTAATGGGCAGAGTCCCATAATGGCTCGTCACCTGCGTTTGTTAATTCTTTATCAGTTTTTTGTCCCAAACACCCTCATCTGACACAAAAAAGGGTGGTTGTGCAGGTGCGCTTCCAATGGCGATATTTGATATGAGCGAAGAAGATGAAGAACAACTAATTTTCATAAAGCAGACGATTATCCTCCAAAGAAGGTGCTTCATCTGTTCGATCGTGGATTGTGTCAGACGATGATGATGATGAACTTATTACCTTACAACAATCTGATTCAACTCTAGAGTACACCAAGGTGTGTTTAAGGCTGAGGCTGAGGTGGTTGTCAATGGTGGAGAAATAGAGGTGCAAAATCAAATGACAAAAAGCGCTAGACGATTTATTCTTCATTTGCCTACTACAAGGCTTCGTCTATTTCACTACGGGATGATTTAAGTTGCATACTAAATTACTTTTGCCTACTGTAAGTTACATACTATACTAAATTACTATATGAGTAACTAATATTGTTAACTCTTGTTCCACATTGCCTACAGTCTGCAACAAACGAATGTTGCTGCAACATTTTTATGGAAGAGGCTACTTACTTTAGGTTATCATTAGAGTAGGACCGTCAGGGTTTTAGAGCTTTAGTTGAGACAGATTATTTATAGTTGAATTTGAGCTTATAAAGGAATGGACTTGTATACTTGTTGAAACCATTGTAGTACGCAGGTAGAATAAATGTAAGTATCATCTTTTTTAGCCAGCTGGGCCAAGCTCAGTTCAGACTCATATAAGCAAGGTTGGATGCTTGTCCAGACTCATGTAGACATCACTAGTTTTGATCTTTTTAACTTACTAGTTTTAGTGGGATGCTTGTCCAGACTCATATAAGCAAGGTTGCAAAAAGCGCTAGACGCTAGTCTGGCGGTCGACCACCGCCTAGCTAGTAATCGGTTGAGGCGGCGC